>SJYC01050231.1:0-11684 GCA_006408675.1 Madoqua kirkii | reverse complement strand
AGGATGTACTGGGAATTAGGGATTAGAAGATGCAAACTATTATATACACAATGATAAACAACAAGATCCTACTCTTAGCACAGGGAACTATACTCAATATGCTGGGATAAACCACAATGGAAAGAATACAAAAAATGGATGTATATATGTGTATAAGTGAGTCACTTTGCTGTACAGCAAGAATGAACAACATAGTAAATCAACTATACTTCAATAAAAAAGATTCATTTAAAATGACTCTGGGGATATCAGTACTGTAATGGGTCCTAACGTGTTTTAAATCACTAATATTCTAACTAAATTCATAATGGAGGCCTTGGACTGAATAATTAATATCAAATGTCCCAATGGCATCAAGGATATATTGGCTATGAGGAAATGATAAAAAGTTTGATT
This sequence comes from Madoqua kirkii, assembly GCA_006408675.1. Classification (NCBI taxonomy): domain Eukaryota; kingdom Metazoa; phylum Chordata; class Mammalia; order Artiodactyla; family Bovidae; genus Madoqua; species Madoqua kirkii. The sequence goes on along the minus strand of SJYC01050231.1, from coordinate 11,288 downwards.
AAAATGGACTTTTATTTGAGGAACTAAGTGACATAAAAATGATATGGCAGCAGCATTAACCCCCTGATCTCAGCGGCTTGGCATCTTTAAGACGGTATTACACACTAGGGCTTTTTGCATTTTTCAGGAAGTTTGAGTTGACAATGGAGACATCTTAATCTCACAAAGAACTAAATTGCTGCTAATTCATCATTTTGTCCCCTGCATTAAGAGTGAGGTGGTGTCAGAGGGGCCAGTCAAACAAGCAGCTGACTCTAAGGGGCAGGGGAAGTAGAGACGAGATTTTCAGGGACTGAGAGAAGACGAGAAAGTTGAATCTGGTGGGGTAAAAGAGCTTCACTGATTTTCAAAAGCATTAAACTCTGTCACACGCAGATGTAGAAAACACACTGGACGCAAGTTCCTCAGCCTGTGTCAGCATTCCTGCAAAGTCAGGGCCATAGTCACAGCCTGGGGTGCTGAGAGGCAGCTTTTCGCTGCAAGATGGGGCTATTCAGGTCAAGTTGTGTCACCAGAAAGGTGTCAGGGAGACTGGCCAGGATTCCTTGGATCTAGACGAAGGACAAAGGGCTCTGTCTAGAGACTTGTGAAGAGGAAGTTTTTGTAGCTGAAATGGCCTCAAACCCCAGTGAACATCTGATTGGCTGCCAGGGCTGTGGCGAGCAGGACATATATTCTCATGAGGCATCCTTCTGGCCTTGTGGCAGAGGTGAGGTGAGGTGAGGTGAAGTCGCTCAGTCGTGTCTGATTCTTTGAGACCCCGTGGACTGTAACCTACTAGGCTTCTCTGTCCATGGGATTCTCCAGGCAAGAATACTGGAGTGGATTGCCATTTCCTTCTCCAGGGGATCTTCCCAACCCAGGTATCGAACCCGGGTCTCCCGCATTGGGGGCAGACGCTTTAACCTCTAAGCCACCAGGGAGGCGGCACTGTGGCAGAGAGAAGTACTTAGTTAGGCAGTGTGGAGACTCTGTCAGCGTATGCAGATCCAGGTGGCCAAAGCTCCACCCACACTGGACACACGCTCCCACACATACACACCTAATGTGCTGTGGCTCACGTTTTCACTGAACTCATTTAATCACCATCAGCCCCAGCAAAGACCAGGACGGTGGCATTGGTGGAGGTCTTTGCAGAACTCAGGGGTCACTGCCATCTGTTTAGCAAGGGCCAGAAAGTGAGGCAAGGTTGGCAAAGGAAGATTCAATAGCTGTGAACAGAGCGGAGGCTAACTGGAGATGAGAACGAGTGAAGTCAGAGTGTCTTTAAGCAGTGAGGTAAACGTCTCTGTGGATATTATAACCTAGTGGGTGCTGTGTATGTTGCAGGCTTCAAAGTCAGCCGTGCGCTTGTGACTGCAGTCTTCCTGGGCCTGGGCAAAGGCGGAGGCAAGTGAGAAAGCTGACACCCATCAAGCAAACCGTAAGTCTGACATAAGTCTGTTCTTCTAGTCTGGACACAATCGTACCCTGCACCAACTTAGAAGGCAGGTTTATTTTGGGTTCCAAGGAAGCACACCTAAGGTGTTTGCTCCTTCTAGAGTTGCTCTTTCTACCTCAAATCAGTTCTAGCGTGTAACTTCTCACGCTAAACTCAAGCTGCTTGAACTGTTTTTAGGAACTTTTTCCCCCTTAAGTAACTCTTATAATACGGGTGAGAGCATCATCGGGACTGAAGCCAGATCCGGCCTGAGCGAGTCTTTGTCCCACATCAATCCCGGAAAGGGAGACTCTCTCCTCGGGAGCGCTCATGAAGTTTGCATCAGAAAATTTATCATCATTTCTTTTCTTCTGGGTAGATATTATTCTTAATCTTAAAGAACCAAAGTACCAATTTGCAGACACTGCTTTTTAACTCTCAGGAGTGTTCTAACAAAACAGGATTCCCCTCTTGGTGGGCAAAGTCTATTGCTTAATGTTCATCTAGCAATTATGCATTAAACTGTTCATATTTCAGAGGAAGGACCCCAGGGAATGGGAAAAGAATTGATTTTATGACAGCATTGCAGAGATGGTTGAAAGGCATTACCTAAACTGTTCTATTAGTAATGTTCCGTGTTATATGCAAAGATGAATAAGATACGGTCCTTGTCCTCAAAGGTTCTTACACTTTAGTGAGAATGACAAGCAGGTGAGTAAATAACACAGAGTGTGTAATAATCACAGAGTTTGGGTCTGACTCTGAGCTGAATGATCTAAGCCCCTTAGATGTTAAATGTACAAACTCACAGTCAAGGCTGCTCAGGTTCAAATCTCAGCTCTGCTGCTTCTAACTGTTGAACCTGGGCAATTTCACTGAATCTCTCTTTGCCTGTTTCCTTGCTTATGAAATGAAGATAATAATAGGGATGCTATTAAGTCACAGGATTGCCGTGCACATTAAATTAGTCAGTGGATACAAAGCATTTAGAACAGGGTCTGGTATATAGTAAGTGCTCAGCAATGGGTAACTCTTTGGACTTCTGAATTTCTACTGACTCTAGGGAAAAGAGACTTCCTCATAGAAAAATCAATACTTTTACTGGAAAATAGTGCTCTGAAATAAATGGTAAAAAAATCTTAGGAGGCATTCTTTCCTGTACCTTAGTTATATAACAACAAATCTATAAAAACAAAATCTCATCTGTGTACTGGTAATTAAAACCCACTGTATATATGGTTCTAAGTTAGGTCCTGCTGATAGGTGCAAAAATGATGGGTATAGAACAATATCCTTTGTTTCAAGGAATTTATAATCTAATAGTGGTGGAAAGGGTCAAATAAGAATCAAAATCTAGTCTAAGATGTTTTCAGTGGCACTGGTAAAGTGGCAAACCAATGTTATGGAAGTTAAAAGGAGGAAGAGATAAAGAAAGATGGCAGATGGCTTGGGTTTGGCATGGGGACTTTGAGGTATTAGAGGCTTCCCAAGGGCTCAGCAGCAAAGAATCTGCCTGCAATGCACGAGATGCTGATTCGATTCCTGGGTTGGGAAGGTCCCTGGAGGAGGGCACAGCAACTCTCTCCAGTATTCTTGTCTAGAGAATCCCATGGACAGAAGAGCCTGGCTGGCTGCAGTCCATACGGCTGCAAAGAGTCAGACAGGACTGAAGCGACTGAGCAGACATGCCTGCACTTTGAGGTATACTGGGATAGAAGGATGGGTACTTAAGCAGACAGTGAGATATGAAGATTAGCCAGGTTCATTTTGGATTCATCATCATAGTGATGAGAACTCAAATCTATAAGAATGGCGGAGGGACTTCCCTAGTGGTCCAGTGGTAAATAATCCACCTGCCAATGCGGGGTACATGGGTTTGCCCCCGGGTCCAGGAAGATTCCACATGCCATGGGGTAACTAAGCCCTTGTGCCACAGCTATGGAGCCTGCATGTCCTTGAGCCGTGCTCTGGAACAAGAGACGCCACCGGAATGAGCAGCCTGTGCACTGCAGCTAAAGAGTAGCTACTGCTCACTGCAACTAGAGGAAGCCTGTACACAGTGGCAAAGACCCAGTGCAGCCAAAATAATAAGTAAATAAAATTTAAAAATTAAAGTTTAAGAAAATGAGAATTGGAGGAGGCAGCTCAGAGAGACTCTATATAGAAAACAGGGCTGGAAAGAATAAATATATGTATATATATAACTGAATCACTTTGCTGTACCCCTGAAATTAACAATATTATAAATCAACTACACTCCAATATTAAAAAAAAAGGAAAGAACTGCAGGCAGAGTCAGCTGGGAGCATCAGTGGCATGGCCAGAAGCCTGGGGCAAGAGGTGAGAGTTCAGAGGCTGGTGTGGAAAGGGCCAATTTTTTTTTTCCAAAAAAGTAGCAAAATGAGAATTTGAGGAGGAAGGAGGGTTGAGGGAAGATCTCTGTTTTCTCTGATAGAATAAAATCAAGTTCATGGGTTCAGCCTGCCACCTGAGCCTGGCTCAGCTCCGAGTCCTGACAGCTGGAGGCTTGGTCAGCGTGTCAGGTCCTGAGCCGACAGGAATGTCTCTGTCATAGCCCAGGAGGTTCCCCCACCGGTCAATAGTGGGCCCTCCCTTACCATGTCTGTCCTGCGACAAGAGCATCGTGTCCAGTCTTGCTGGTTAATTCATAGTTGCGGGTCTCCACCACTCACGAGACACTGGGTCTGAATCTAAGCTTTGTTGGCCAGAGGCCGTAGCCTCTTACCTAGATCTGAGTTAGTGCCCATGTCCCTGATGTGAGCTCCCTGTCTATAAGAACGGCTGTCTCCCAGCAGGCCACTTTAGTTTGTAATGTCCCCTTCATGATCATCAGGACTTGGGTCTTTCTTTAAGAGTTGGCTGATCCCTCAGCCTCAGTTATGCCCCCAGCATATCTCCCTGAGCCACTGGCTCTCCTTTTCTGCAGGCTGGGGAACTCCCAGCGAACTGCGCAGCTGAGCCTCTGCATTCACAGTCATAAGCACAGGGAGGAAAGCCACTGCCAAGGGCTTAATGATACAGATGCGAGAGGGGTAGTTGATGATGTAGGGTCCCTGAAAAGCCAGTGAGAATGAGCTCTGCTATACAGGTCTGACTCATTAAAAAAGGGAACACATCATTCCCAGAGAGAAAATTAAAAAGAACTAACAATATTAAAAAAAATTCCTTAAAATACATCAGCCAGCTTCTTCATTAAGGGTTTTGCTCGAATCACTGAATTTAATACTCATACAAGCATTATACAGAATCCCTAATATCATCCCCAATTTGCAGATTAAAAAACTGAGCCTGGACCAGTTGGATACTTGCCCAAGATCCTACAGGTGAGAAGTGATGGATGGGGCTATAATTATGGGCTGACTCCAAGTCCATGCCTTCACATCTCCCCTTGGGAAGTGTGTGTTGGTGAAGACAGAGCGAGTCTGACCTGCAGGGAGCTGAAGCTGAGGAACTAAGGTTGAATGTCTCAAGGTCGTAAAGAAAAGGAAGTGAGATCATCTCTGGAGACTGGGCCTGGGGGGCTTAGTCATCTTTGCAGAACTTAACGGGAGCAGAAAGGGGCTGGAACGGCCACTGTGGGACAGTCAAGGGAGCTGACAGCACGCCTGAAGGAATGCTGGGCAGCAGCAGGGGCCCAGCTGGGGCTGGATAATGTGAATTTTGTCATGGAACCAATGAACGCTTTTCTGAGTTTCTCCAGCAACCTTTCATCGCCCTTGCGTGCAGGCCCACAGAAGAAATGGAGAGCCTTTTTGCTCCCTCCTCAGGACTCAACACTTGATTACAAGCCCGGAAGAGCAACATCATGTGCTGATGCACTGAGCCATCTGCAGAGAAGGGATAATGGGGTCTCGTGGGGGTCGGGGATGGGCCAGGTGGGAATGATGGAAGCTGGGGATGGGAGAGGAGAGAGTTTACTGCTGAACCGCCGGACCAGGAGGAGGTCTGTAAAATCAGAATGGGGCCTGGGAGAATTGAAAGAGGCTGGGAGGCTGAAGTGAAAAAGAAGCTGTTTGCAAAAATACATACATTGTTGTTCACACATTATAGCAGCCCAGGAAACAGCCACTTCCCTGCTCACCCAGGGTGAGTAATAATTTGTGTCAGGCAAGAATAGGGGGAGGCTGATTTCCCTCTGTTTACTACCAAAGAAAAAGTGGGGGCCGGACGGCCTGGGTAAAACGTTGGCCTTGGGAAAAGCCTGGTGCTCCCTAACGAGGTTGTATTACAACCACGCTCTGCTTTCCAAAACAGCACCCTCAGGAGAAAAGAAATAAAGTCATTTTTCTTCAGAGGTAAAAGATTTAACATTGCTTAACAATAACACTTAACATCGCTTAGCCCTTAGCCTTAGGCAACCCCATAACTACCAAGTGCTGGGAATTGTCTTTCTTCCTGAGCAGGCTAGGGCTCTGGCGTTATTTTGTCCAGTGTCATTGAGCCTGGCAGCAGGCTGTATGGGCCTCCTTTAAAATAGCAGAGTTCCATGAAAACATAGCAGGGTGCCCCTTGACTAGGGCTCCTCACCAAGTCCGTGCACTGGGGGGCATTTTCTGTGTTGATGGGTCCAAATCTGACATATAAATCAACACTATTAAGTTTATCTTAAAACTCCTGTGATGTTCTCCACAACAGCACAGGAGCCAGATCAGTCAGCAGCATTTTAAGTCCCCAATAAGGTTGGCCACTGACTTCCTATCAGTAGAAATACTTCTATTTTTTAATTAAAAATTTACCTCCATAAATATTTTAAAGCTCCCCACCTCTGTGACTAAGAGGGGATCTGGTGCCTACAGAGATGTGGTCCCCTCACTCCTCTGACAAAGGAGCAGTGGAGGTGGTGTGATTCAATTGAATGGACAGTCAAATCTCTGGGGGCAGGTTGGGGGGTGGTGGGGGAGGAGGAAACCAGGGTAAGGTCACTGTCTCCTGCCTTAGGCATTTGCACCTTGTTGGGTAAATATGGACCCCCCTTGATGGCAAAGGCCCCCCACTCCAGTACTCTTGCCTGGAAAATCCCATGGGCGGAGGAGGCTGGTAGGCTGCAGTCCATGAGGTTGCTAAGAGTCGGACATGACTGAGCGACCTCACTTTCATTTCACTTTCACTTTCGATGGATTAGAGCTCATGGGTGGGGATTCTCTGCATCTCCCCCTTAGATGTTGAGATGGAAACTCAAGTTTGAGCCCCCGCATTAAAGAAAACCAGTGCCGGGGACAGGTCACGCACTTGATCTGAGCCTTATTTATTCTCCATCATGACTCTTTCTTGCCAGGAATCTAAAAAGGTACGTCAGCACCTGTAGCCCATCACTTTTGCAACTGTGTTACGTGTGTGAGTGGACTGTTTGTCAAAGCTGTTTTCAGTCTAAGATGTTTTGCTTTGGGCGACAGTTATATTCTTAAGGCTGGCGGGATTTTGTCGATCCATATATTGTGATGGCAGCCCCCAGAGTAACAGACAGCATCAAGGTATTGCCTCTGTCAAAAAACTCCCTCCACGATATTCAATCCTAAAACAGACGTGTTTAGAGTCAGCCATGACTGTGCGTTTCAGGGCTTATTAGTAAACATAGATAGGAGCTGGAAATTCAGAGCACTTTATGTTCATTATCACTTATCTAAGCATTGGTTGCACTCTCACAAAAAGTGGATCTGCGACCTCCTGTCCTAGACAGCGGGTCCTGAGGCTGAACTGGCCACAGTGTCTCCAGTCTCCAGATTCTCAGGGCCTTATACGCAGTAGATGATCAGTAGATACTTGAGGAAGGAATGAATGAGTGAAATTTACAGAATTTCTGTACTTATAAATGCTATGTCTGTGCTTTTGATTTGTACCCCAAAAAAAACCCATTTCCGCAGTCTGAGCACAAGTTGGCCAGGAAAGACAAACTGTTTCCAGTTTTCCTTTTTCTTCCTTTTCTAAGAACAGTATTTCCATCTGCCTTAACCACAATTTCCACACACTTCAATACTGAAAGCCAGAAATTTTATATTTAAAATGAGTTTTGGAGACTACTTCTATTTTTTAAAATGAAAACAAAATACTAGGCCAGGGGAAAAAATCAGAAGGGGAAAGGAATCGAGGATGAGAAAAATAACTATGAGACAACATATAAAAAGAGAAATCAGGGAGACAAAATATAGTTGTACAGAAGCTTTTAAAATATTGTATTTTGGGTATCCTGCTCAATCAGTGTTCAAAATTGGTTCTCTGCTAGATTTGAGATTTTATTACTTTTGAAAATCAACATACTATTTATAAGAGCAGATGGTCACTTACGCTATGCTTGTTGTAATATTCAGGATGTTATTCTTGTCAATTCACACACAGAAATGTAGTCAACACGCAACTCAAAACGGTAGCCCAGCCGTGAGCTAGCGTTTTAACAGTTCAGTTTGATAATGGAAAAGCTCTCCTTAGGGTCCACCTACACCCTTCTTTTTAAAAGGGGACATTCTGTAATATTTTAGTTTTCTGGCTGGCATTAACATTTCTTTATTTTTGTTTTTCAAACTCACACATTCTCACACTCAACTCACTTAACTCCCATGGTCACTGAAGTCTATGTCATCCTAGAAAGGCTTCTCCTTTGTCATGTGTCACTGATTGCAGACTAAAATTATTCTTCGTCTCCCCGATAAGAGGACAAACCTTTGAGAATGGTATCTCATTTTCAGGGTGTCTAGTTATAGCATAAGTGGCTTCTGTTAGGCCAGAACCTCCAAGCGAACTTTCCCACCCAGAAGTCTCTTCCCTTCAATGGGTCAGTGCCTCTCAGCAATATTTGCCTTTTGCCCAAAGAACTCAGCCAGGATCTAAATCAAGTGAAAAACACCTTCCCAGGTTCACATTTCTCTCCTGCTTTTTAACACCCACAGGAAGCTCCAAGGTTAAAGCTGGCATGCCCTTCCTCATGGGTAACTCCTAGGACAGAGGATTTACTATTTTATTGCTCTAAGCTGGGTGCAGGCTGTTCAATACCATTTTTATAGCAATGGCTTAGGATTTCCATTCAGAATCCAATATTCTTGCTGACATGTTCAATTGCAATGATATACTATTTTCTTCCCTTAAAAAATAACCCACAAGTGTTTCAATTATTAGCACAGTTGTGAGGATGGCACGAGGGTTGTGGCAGGTGGGGGTAAGGCAAAATTATAACATATTTCTTATTTCAAAGCCAGATTTCTATTTCATGGAGATTTTTCTAAAGACTTTATGTGTGGGTGAGAAGGTGAGGGGAGACCCCTTGGTGAAGTACCTGGGTAAGGAGGCGTACTGTCGCTCCATCCCCTCAAAGCGGAGGTTGTGTGTGTTCCCATCTGGACCCTTTCCAGACACCTGTGGAGAGAAAAGTAATTAGAGATGAAGATCCATTATGCACCCTGGTTACTGACAATGCATCTCAAAATTATAATCAGTGCACAAATGCTGCTGCTGCCTGCCAAAAAATCAACCATGGAAAAGCAAGCAAGAACTCAGTATCGTTATAGGAATTGACGATTAAGCCACAAACATGGCATTTAACAACAAAGTCACTTCTCTCAAAAAAGGGTCATTGTCAAGCTGACTCCTCCTTGTCACCATGCCAGGGGTATTCTGTAGATTTTTATGACCGCTTTTATTTCCTTTTAAAATAGGCTTTAGTTTTCAGAGCAGCTTTAGACTTCCAGGAAAATTGAGAAGATAGTACAGAGAGTTCTCACATATCTGAAACTCAGTTTCCCGATGACTAACATCTCATATTCATATGGTACATTTCTTACAGTTTGTAAATCAATGGTAATACTGTATTGATAACTAAAGTCCGTAGTTTATTCAGATTTTACCTAATTTTTTTTCTCTGTTCAGGATCCCATTCAGGGCACCGTATTACACACAGTCATCATGTCTCCTTAGGCCTCTTGGCTGGGACAAGAATGTATATTTAAAAGTACATTTTCATGGAACCTTTCTTTACTGCCTGGGACTGGACAGCCACCTAGTTCATGCACGGATTCTCTGAAGCCCTCTCTGATCATCTGAACCTCGCTGAGCTCTGTCAGAGACATGACAAATAACCACAGAGACGTGACAAACTTTTCTATCCAGTGTTGGTCTTGTTGGTTTTGTCCCTTTCAATGTATTATACTTCCTGTGTCCACCTCTCTTCAGGTCTCTTCCACAAGTCTCAGATTCTGATGGGCACTGAGTGGCTTAGCCCCAGTAGGTTCTCAATAAAATGTGTTAGCTTCACAAATCTAAAGACTTTATATATAGTTTTTGCATATCTATTGTAACAACTAAAAACACATATGGGATAAACACATACAGGTAATTTGAAGGTACTTGTTGACTGATCAATTCCTCACCTGTCCATGTCAGCACATGTGGATTTTTGGCCAGCTGTGTGCTTGCCCCTGTGCTGGGTACCCCTCATATAATGGGTATGAAAGGGGGAAGCATAAAGCACAGGAAGTCACAGTGTCGAGGTCGTAGAGAAAAATTTTCTAGGTAGTACTAAATCTGGAATTATTTTCTTCCTACCAGAAGTCTCAGATCTCAAGGAAACCATCATCCCAGCTTAGGGGGTGTGTGGAGGGAGGGTTTACTGGGGAGATATTGCAAAATAAGCATATACTCATATTTAGAGTAAGAAAGACTATTTCTGGTGTCCAATGATTACAGGAGGCACTTAAAGAGTGCCTATGTAAAACCTCTTTATATTTTATCAATATATGGAGCAGGAGGACCTGGAATTATCTGGATGACAGCCCCATATCCACCTAGGTAGGATGAAGACTGTACATATAGACTTGGAAGCAGCTAGAGAGAGACAGAAATCTCTGCGTTAGGATAAAGCCCTGTTTAAATGGCTGACCTTTTAAACAAAGACTAAGGCCAAGGATGGTACCAGATAATTCAGTTCAGTTCAGTTCAGTTCAGTCATTCAGTCACTCGTGTCCGACTCTGTGACCCCATGAATTGCAGCACGCCAGGCCTCCCTGTTCATCACCATCTCCCGGAGTTCACTCAGACTCACGTTCATCGAGTCCGTGATGCCATCCAGCCATCTCATCCTCAGTCGTCCCCTTCTCCTCCTGCCCTCAACCCCTGCCAGCATCAGAGTCTTTTCCAATGAGTCAACTCTTCGCATGAGGTGGCCAAAGTACTGGAGTTTCAGCTTTAGCATCATTCCTTCCAAAGAAATCCCAGGGCTGATCTCCTTCAGAATGGACTGGTTGGATCTCCTTGCAGTCCAAGGGACGCTCAAGAGTCTTCTCCAACACCACACTTCAAAAGCATCAATTCTTCGGTGCTCAGCCTTCTTCATAGTCCAACTCTCACATCCATACATGACCATAGGAAAAACCATAGCCTTGACTAGACGGATCTTAGTTGGCAAAGTAATGTCTCTGCTTTTGAATATACTATCTAGGTTGGTCATAACTTTTCTTCCAAGGAGTAAGCGTCTTTTAATTTCATGGCTGCAGTCACCATCTGCAGTGATTTTGGAGCCCCAAAAAATAAAGTCTGACACCGTTTCCACTGTTTCCCCATCTATTTCCCATGAAGTGATGGGACCGGATGCCATGATCTTCGTTTTCTGAATGTTGAGCTTTAAGCAAACTTTTTCACTTTCCTCTTTCACTTTCATCAAGAGGCTTTTTAGTTCCTCTTCACTTTGTGCCATAAGGGTGGAGTCTTCTGCATATTCGAGGTTATTGATATTTCTCCTGGCAATCTTGATTCCAGCTTGTGTTTCTTCCAGTCCAGCATTTCTCATGATGTACTCTGCATATGTTAAATAAGCAGGGTGACAATATACAGCCTTGACGCACTATTTTCCTATTTGGAACCAGTC
>SJYC01050230.1:0-12541 GCA_006408675.1 Madoqua kirkii | reverse complement strand
ATTGATATTTCTCCAGGCAATCTTGATTCCAGCTTGTGCTTCTTCCAGCCCAGCATTTCTCATGATGTACTCTGCATATAAGTTAAATACGCAAGGTGACAATATATAGCCTTGACGTACTCCTTTTCCTATTTGGAACCATTTTGGTGTTCCATGTCCAGTTCTAACTGTTGCTTCCTGACCTGCATACAGATTTCTCAAAAGGCAGGTTAGGTGGTCTGGTATTCCCATCTCTTTCAGAATGTTCCATAGTTTATTGTGATCCACACAGTCAAAGGCTTTGGCATCGTCAATAAAGCAAAAATAGATGTTTTTCTGGAACTCTCTTGCTTTTTCCATAATCCAGCAGATGTTGGCAATTTCATCTCTGGTTCCTCTGCTTTTTCTAAAACCAGCTTTAACATCAGGGAGTTCATGGTTCACGTATTGCTGAAGCCTGGCTTGGAGAATTCTGAGCTTTACTTTACTAACATGTGAGATGAGTGCAATTGTGTGGTAGTTTGAGCATTCTTTGGCATTGCCTTTCTTTGGGATTGGAATGAAAACTGACCTTTTCCAGTCCTGTGGCCACTGCTGAGTTTTCCATATTTGCTGGCATATTGAGTGTAGCACTTTCACAACATCATCTTTCAGGATTTCAAACAGCTCCACTGGAATTCCATCACCTCCACTAGCTTTGTTCGTAGTGATGCTTTCTAAGGCCCACCTGACTTCACATTCCAAGATGTCTGGCTCTAGATTAGTGATCACATCATCATGATTATCTGGGTGGTGAAGATCTTTTTTGTACAGTTCTTCTGTGTATTCTTGCCACCTCTTGTTAATATCTTCTGCTTCCGTTAGGTCCAGACCATTTCTGTCCTTTATCGAGCCCATCTTTGCATGAAAAGTTCCCTTGGTATCTCTAATTTTCTTGAAGAGATCTCTAGTCTTTCCCATTCTTTTCTTTTCTTCTATTTCTTTGCATTGATCACTGAAGAAGGCGTTCTTATTTCTTCTTGCTATTTTTTGGAACTCTGCATTCAGACGCTTATATCTTTTCTTTTCTCCTTTGCTTTCCTCCTCTCTTCTTTTCACAGCTATGTGTAAGGCCTCCCCAGATAGCCATTTTGCTTTTTTGCATTTCTTTTCCATGGAGATGGTCTTGATCCCTGTTTCTTGTACAATGTCACGAACCTCTGTCCATAGTTCATCAGGCACTCTATCTATCAGATCTAGGCCCTTAAATCTATTTCTCACTTTCACTCTATAATCATAAGGGATTTGATTTAGGTCATACCTGAGTGATCTAGTGGTTTTCCCTACTTTCTTCAATTTGAGTCTGAATTTGGTAATAAGGAGTTCATGATCTGAGCCACAGTCAGCCCCTGGCTTTGTTTTCATTGACTGTATAGAGCTTCTCCATCTTTGGCAGCAAAGAATATAATCAATCTGATTTCGGTGTTGACCATCTGGTGAAGTCCATGTGTAGAGTTATCAAAATGTTGTTTTCCTACCATTAAGAAATTGTCATATCTACTATTTTATTCCCAGAGGTTCTATGGTTATGAAGTCTCTTGAAAGACTGATTGCACAGAAAAAGTAGCCCTGAACTCCACTGTCCCATTGGAACTTCTTTTGTTATTTCAGAATCATTATAGAAACCTGAGTAACTTCTCAGTGTATCTTTTTACCAGATTTTCTTACTGCTTTCCAATAAGAAACAGTAATGTGTTGTTGTTTTTATTTAATTTTTTAAAGACAGTTAATATTCAGTCTTCTAATAATTTGAAGCATTCCATTGTATATAGAAAATGACTTCATCTTCCAGAGCCCAAGTTTCCTTATTTCCTCTTGTTAGTTGAATCTGAATCTCATTCATCTTTATAATTGGATTTTTTTTTCTCTCTCTCTCTTTTTCCTTGGGCAAGCTCTTGTGAGGGAAAAAAAAAATGGGAATACACTTGCTAATCAAGGCATATTAGGGCAGTGTGCCATGTGCCCCCAAATTGAGGATTGCAGACAGACAAATCCCAGCCTAATGGATGTAGACCGCCTCTGTTGAATTTCTACTCTACCTTCCATCATTTGAGTGATCTTGGACCAGTTATTTTAAGCTCTCTGTGATCCTATTTTCTCATCTATCACAAAGGTATAATCATAGTATATTTACTTCATAGAAATATTTCTAGAATGACATTTTTAAAAAATCAGTCTCATGAAGTTCTTAGGATAAATATCTGTCATATAGTGTTTAATTAATGTTAGCTAATATGACTACCATTGCCACTTTTCCACTGTTGAATTCTCTGTATCTAACAGACTTTATTTTCTAAACCACCAAATATGGCCTATTTTGGTACCATTGGGAGTGCTGCCATCTTCTCAAATAGAAAGCAATTGAGAACAATTCAGAATAAATTAGACCTCTGGGAATATGTCAACACCTTCACTGGAGACTCGTTTTCAAACCGTCTGCTACTTCGAGGGTGCTGTTGCCATGGAAGGAGACATTCTTTGAAAATCTATTTATTTTCACATTTCTTATTTTCTTTTAAACTGTTTATTCAAATGTTAAGAATTTTTTTTTCAAAAAGGTTAGAATCGCCTTGATCTAACGGGTCAAGTCCATGAGAAGGTGGGAAGTACTTCAGTGCTCGAATAGCGTGAGTTCTTCTACTTGGTGTTTGATAAGGCAGCGTGGCACAATGAATGAATTGAGAGCAATGCGTTGGGAATCTTGCCCCCTGAGTCCAAAGCATGGCTTGGCTGATTTCTGACTGGGTCAGTTTCCTCATCTGAAAAATAGAGATTATAACCAGTTACCTGTCTTCAGAATTGTTGTGATATGATGACACAGGAAAAATCACCTAACACTGGCCAGGAACACAGCAACTTGTCAGAATTTGGTGACTATGATTATGATTATCATATTCAGTCTCAGTTCAGTTCAGTTCAGTTCAGTCGCTCAGTCATGTCCGACTCTTTGCAGTCCCATGAATTGCAGCATAACAGGCCCCTCTGTCCCTCACCAACTCCCGGAGTTTACTCAGACTCACGTCCATCGAGTCAGGGATGCCATCCAGCCATCTCATTGTCTGTCATTCCCTTCTCCTCCTGCCCCCAACCCCTCCCAGCATCAGAGTCTTTTCCAACGAATCAACCCTTCACATGAGGTGGCCATGCAGGAGCTTCAGCTTTAGCATCATTCCTTCCAAGGAAATCCCAGGGCTGATCTCCTTCAGAATGGACTGGTTGGATCTCCTTGAAGTCCAAGGGACTCTCAGGAGTCTTCTCCAACACCACAGTTCAAAAGCATTAATTCTTCAGTGCTCAGCTTTCTTCACAGTCCAACTCTCACATCCATGCATGACCACAGGAAAAACCACAGCCTTGACTAGGCCCTTATTGGCAAAGTAATGTCTCTGTTTTTCAATATGCTATCTAGTTTGGTCATAACTTTTCTTCCAAGGAGTAAATGTCTTTTAATTTTGTGGCTGCAATCACCATCTGCAGTGATTTTGGAGCCCCCCAAAATAAAGTCTGACACTGTTTGCACTGTTTCCCCATCTATTTCCCATGAAATGATGGGACCAAATGCCATGATCTTCATTTTCTGAATGTTGAGCTTTAAGCCAATTTTTTCACTCTCCTCTTTTACTTTCATCAATAGACTTTTCAGTTCCTCTTCACTTTCTGCCATAAGGGTGATGTCATTTGCATATTTAAGGTTATTGATATTTCTCCCAGCAATCTTGATTCCAGCTTGTGCTTCTTCCAGTCCAGCGTTTCTCATGATATACTCTGCATATAAGTTAAATAAGCAGGGTGACAATATACAGCCTTAACGTACTCCTTTTCTTATTTGGAACCAGTCTGTTGTTCCATGTGCAGTTCTAACTGTGGTTTCCTGACCTGCATATAGGTTGCTCAAGAGGCAAGTCAAGTGGTCTGGTATTCCCATCTCTCTCAGAATTTTCAACAGTGTATGGTGATCCACACAGTCAAAGGCTTTGGCATAGTCAATAAAGCAGAAATAGATGTTTTTCTGGAACTCTCTTGCTTTTTCCATGATCCAGCGGATGTTGTCAGTCTCAGTGAGGACTAACAATTCACAATTAGTGGAGTGTGCGAACCAGGCAACTGTACTTTACAGATGAGAATGCCTTTAGACAATCTATGATCAAATTCATTTACAGATTAAAAGAAGAAAAAATAAGTCCTAAAAAATTGTGATAAGTGGCCCAAGAATGAAAGTAACTTTAGTTTGACTAACTACTCAAGTTTTTTTCACCTATTTCACTCTACTGTTATCTGTATGTGATGCAACCTTATCTGATTTTGTCAGGCTGCCTAACACTGCCAAAGAAGAGCCTCAACCAACAGTGAACAGGAAATGTTAAAAAAAAAAAAAAAAAAACATTTCAGGGCAGAGTGAGAGATGTTAAGTAGACTTGGCAATGTAGTTGTTTTTCTAATTTCAAAAATTGAAGAACTTGTCCCATATTTTTTTGTACATTATTTTCTATGATGATTTTCCAGTAACTGCACAAATCAAAATGTCATACATAGATAGCTAGTGGAAAGTTCCAAAGTACACTTATAAGACTTTAATGAAATGTAAATATGGATTATCTAAACTTTGTTTCATTTTAAAAAAATTAGATGAAAGAACTTTTTAGATCTGTGCTGTCAATTATGGTAGCCACTACCCACATGCATTTTTTTTTAATTGGAGGGAAATTGCTTTGCCATATTGTATTGGTTTCTGTTGTGAAATCAATCATATACACACACACATACCCTCCTTCATAAACCTCCCTCCTCTCCCTTATCCCACCCCTTTTAGTTATTTGCAGAAAAGGAATGGAAGATGCAGATGTGAAGAATGGACTTGTGGACACAGCGGGGAAAGAAGGTGAGATGGATTGAGAAAGTAGCACATGGGCTTATTTATATTTATTATTAATTCAATTAAAATTTTCAAATTAAAAAGTAAGTTCCCTGGTCGTGCTTGGCAAATAACACATGTGACTAGTGGCTAGCATTCTAGATAGCTCAGATGAACGTTTCTGCCATCACAGAAAGGTTTATTGGATGGTGCTGCTCTAGAGCAATGGAAAAGTACTTACAATTATCATTGGTAGAGTAGGCTGTACAAGAGTCGGAAGTGTCATAGAAAAGTGTTTTCACAAAATTAAAAAAAAATGGGTGTACACAGACGAGAAACAAAACATTAGACTGGCCAAAAATTTTCATTTGGATTTTTCTGTAACATCTTACAGAAAAACTCAAAAAAATTTTGACCAACTCAATAAGAACCCAAACCCTTTGGAGAATTTAGTCAAATTAAGTATTCTCTCAGCAACGAATAGTCTATAATTTGTAGTTTGAGAAAGATCTAGAAAAAGGGACCTGCTGATTCTAATGGGGGGAATGGGCAAGAATTAAATTAATTCTGATAAAAGTTCATCTGATTTTTTAATCATTTATAAGCATCTTTGAAGTGTTTTTAACTTTCAGAGTCACAACAGGGGCTCTTCCAATCAATATTTATGTTACTTACATTACACTTGGAAAACAGGTCACACTTTCAAATGCTGATATATGTGGAAGAAGATCATGTTGGCTCTTGACTGATTTGTTCCATGTAAAATGTCCATGTTGATGATATCCTGCCATTCATCATGATGAATTTTAAACAGAACATACATTTTATCTGCTTAGATTTTATTTTGGCAGTAAGATATCTAATGATTATTCAATTTGGTCTGAAGTGTAAAATATCATTAGGAGCTCTGAATAAGTGCTTTGAAATTCAATCTGAACTCTGCCTATTGCCCTTTACTGTAGATTGAACTAATTAATAACAGTAGTTTTCAGCCTTGAAGTCAGGAAGAATTGGCACTCTGCCCACACAATTCTGACCTCTCACAATAACAACAATTTTTATATTGGAATTGTGCTTTAGAGCTTGCAAAATACTTTCAGACGAAGTATTTTCACATAGTATAGCCTAGAAAAAAAACAGAAGAGTTTTTAGCATTCTTAACTCAGAACCATAGAAACTAACATGTACAAAAGTAAGTCGTGTGTCCCAAAGACAAACTCAGGTTTGTTTCTCCTATGCTATGCTGCCTCTTTAAGCATCTTTTGATCAGCATCAGACACCACCACCATATTTTGGCCCAGACCTAGAAGGAGAAAAGAGAAAAGGAAAAGAGAAGAAAAAGAGTAAGTGAATAAACATGAAAGTCAAGGGATAACAATTTATACCCTTAAAAATGATTGGCATTAAAAACTCATGATTATGAAATGGGATGTGATATTTGGCAAGAATACACAGAAGAACTGTACAAAAAGGAGCTTCACAACCCAGATAATCATGATGGTGTGATCACTTATCTATAATCAGACATCTTGGAATGTGAAGTCAAGTGGGCCTTAGAAAGCATCACTACGAACAAAGCTAATGGAGGTGATGGAATTCCAGTAGAGATATTTCAAATCATGAAAGATGATGCTGTGAAAGTGCTGCACTCAATATGCCAGCAAATTTGGAAAACTCAGCAGTGGCCACAGGACTGGAAAAGGTCAGTTTTCATTCCAATCTCAAAGAAAGGCAATGCCAAAGAATGCTCAAACTACCGCACAATCGCACTCACTTCACATGCTAGTAAAGTAATGCTCAAAATTCTCCAAGCTAGACTTCAGCAATATGTGAACCGTGAACTTCCTGATGTTCAAGCTGGTTTTATAAAAGGCAGAAGAACCAGAGATCAAATTGCCAACATCTGCTGGATCATGGAAAAGGCAAGAGAGTTCCAGAAAAACATCTATTTTTGCTTTACTGATTACACCAAAGCCTTTGACCGTGTGGATCACAATAAACTGTGGAAAATTCTGAAAGAGATGGGAATCCCAGACCACCTGACCTGCCTCTTCAGAAATCTGTATGCAGGCCAGAAAGCAACAGTTAGAACTGGACATGGAACAACAGACTGGTTCCAAATAGGAAAAGGAGTACGTCAAGGCTGTATATTGTCACCCTGCTTATTTAACTTCTATGCAGAGTACATCATGAGAAATGCTGGACTGGAAGAAACACAAGCTCATTCTGAAGGAGATCAGCCCTGGGATTTCTTTGGAAGGAATGATGCTAAAGCTGAAACTCCAGTACTTTGGCCACCTCATGCGAAGAGTTGACCCATTGGAAAAGACTCTGATGCTGGGAGGGATTGGGGGCAGGAGGAGAAGGGGATGACCGAGGATGAGATGGCTGGATGGCATCACTGATTCTATGGACGTGAGTCCGAGTGAACTCCAGGAGTTAGTGATGGACAGGGAATCCTGCCGTGCTACGATTCATGGGGTTGTCAAGAGTCCGACAGGACTGAGAGACTGAGGGACTGAACTGTACTGGATTCAGGATAGGATTCTGAAATAGAGAAAGGGCAGTAGATTAAAAACCAAAGGAATATGAATAAAGTACAAGCCATTGATAGTGGTTCTTCAGCTGTAACAAATAAGCCATAATAATGTAATATTTTTTTAATTACTTTATTTTTAAAAATACTTTTTATTTATTTGGCTGCACAGTCTTAGTTGCAGCTTGATGTGATCTCCTATCTTCACTATTGTATACGAGACCTTTAGTTGAAGCACATCAACTCATAGTTGGGGCATGTGAGACCTAGTTCCCTGACCAGTGATCAAATCCAGGACCCCTGCGTTGGAAGTGCAGAGTCTTAGCTACTGAACCACCAGGGAAGCCCTAGGATGTTAATAATAGGGAAGACTGGAAACAAGTTATAATGGAATTTGCTATATTACTTTTGTAATTTTTATGCCAAGCTAAATGCTTCTAAAATAAAAATTTTATTTCAAAAAGTAATTGGTAGCGGGGCATACCCAGAATTTCTCAAGGATTACAGTGCTCTGTAAGGAGCCCATGTTATAGTTGGCTCACATCTTTGACAAAGGGAACACGTTTTCATCTCAATTTATGATGTTTGTGTACCTATGACCTGTGAGCTAAATCCAGCCCCTTTCCTCTTTTTGTAACTACAGCTTCCTTATAACACAACCATGCTCATACGTTCACAGATTCTCTCTGGATGCCTTTATACTACCACTGGCAGAGGTGTATAGTTATGAGAGAAACCACATGATGCATAAAACCTAAACTAGCCCATCCAGCTCTTTACATTGACCTTTGCCAAATGTTGGTATAGAACATCAAATTTCCTGCATTTCATCAATATCTGTTTATTAATGGGCAAGGCATTCTTCTATGTGATAGGAACACGGTGGTAATCAAGACAGAGCCTCTGCCTTATATAGAGCTCACCTTCCAGAATAATGAGATAATAAATAAACAAAGAAGAAAACAGCATCAACAATAAAGTGTGCAAGATTGCTTCCAATAACTCTAACTCTCACAAAGACAGTTCAATGAATATAGTTGCTTTAGAGAGTGATGTTTTGGGCAAAACAGTTAATTTACAATGAGTACTCATATAAAAGCTCTGAGATGGATTCAGAGTAAGAAGAAGGAACCAGCTATGGAAAGATAAAGGGAAGAGCATTCCAAGTGGAAGGACTACAAGTGTGAAAGTGATGTCAGAAACAAGCTTAAAGTTTAAAGCGACAAAATTATAAGATTGTTCTAAACCTCAACTACTTTCAAACATAAAGAGAATAAAATGGAATAAATCCACATCTTACTTTTTTCTTTTCTGTAAATTTTGGAAAGGATTTTTTAAAAGAAACTTACCAAGATTTTCATATTCTGTACTTTGATAATGAAATTGATTATTTTATGAACATTCCCCATGAGAAAAGAGCAGCAGTAAGTCTTGTTTATCACAACATTATTTGGCATATTACAATTTTCCACTAAGCTTTAAAAATTTTCCCTTTTTATTCATGCCAAAGAAACAAAACTTCAAAATTTGATTACTATCATACAAACTTGAAATAGGATCTTTTCCCTCTCTTTGTTTGACACAAGTAAGGAACTAGAATGATGATTCATAGGACAGCAGTTCTGAATGATGTTATTTGGTAAACATCTAATTAACTGATATTATCAGGTATTTTCTGATACCTGGAAACATTAAACTATCTTGGTTTAAAAAGTTTCTTTTCTGTAAGACCTCTTGGCATCCTTATAACATACACTGAATCTACAGAGCTGAAGATTTTTGCTTTAAGGGCATAGAAAATATCTACTTGTCAAGGACTCTGGAGAACTCTCTTTGAAAAATGATGCTTTTGAAATAATCACTTACTTCTTTGGAGAATCCAATTAAATCTGTGGTGTGTGTTTTTTTTTGGGGGGGGTCGGTGGGGGGATACACACACACACACACATCTGGGCTTCCCTGGCGGCTCAGTGGTAAAGAATCAATCTGCCAATGAAGCTGACAAAGTTTGATCCCTGAGTCGGGAAGGTTCCCTGGAATAGGAAATGCCAATCCACTCCAGTATTCTCTCTGGGAAATCCCATGGACAGAGGACCATGGCGGGCTACTGTCCATGGGGTCAGAAAAGAGTTGGATACTAGTTATCGACTGAACAGCAACAAATACACGTGCGCACACATGCGTGGCACGTGTGTGTGCGTATACATATATATATTTATATATACACATACATATAATTTGGTCTGAAATACCAGAAATGTGGCTCAGAGGTTAAAACGTCTGCCTGCAATGCAGGAGACCTCGGCTCGATCCCCGGGTCGGAAAGATCCCGTGGAGAAGGCAATGGCAACCCACTCCAGAATTCTTGCCTGGAGAATCCCATGGTCGGAGGAGCCTGGAGGGCTACAGTCCACGGGGTCGCAAAGAGTTGGACACGACTGAGCGACTTCACTTTCACTTTCACCAGAAATGTATTAGCTGAAAATGAATCTGTCCTTTTAGCATGGAAAAAAATCATCATGAGGGCCTTTTTTTCTAGTTTTATTGAGATATAATTGACATATAGCATTGTACAATATGTTGATTTGATATTCATATATATTTCAAAGTGATTGTCGTCATAGCATTAGTAAATGCCTCTATCACATCACGTTTTCCATTTCTGTTTTATGGTGAGAATATGTAAGACCTCTTTTCTTAGTAACTTGCAAGTATGTAACACAGTATTATTAACTATAATCAGACTCATCTTAAAACCGCAATTTGGTATCCTCTGCCCAATACCTCACCTTTCCCCCACCTCTTCTCCCTGGTAATCAATATTCTACACTCTGTTTCTAGCAATTCTGCTTTTTTTATTTTAAATATGTGATATCATGCAGTATTTGTCTTTCTATGTCTGACATTTAATTGGCATAATATAGTCAAGGTCCATTCATGAGTTCGATCCCTGAGTCAGGAAGATCCCTTGAAGAAGAGCATGGCTATCCATTCCAGTATTCTTGCCTGGAGAATCTCATGCCTGGAGGAGTCTGACAGGCGACAGTCCATAGGGTTGCAAAGGGTCAGACACGACTGAAGTGATTTAGCACATTCATGTTCTTGCAGATGGCAGGATTTCCTTCTTTCTCATGGTTGAATAATATTCCATTGTGTGTGTGTGTGTGTATGTGTGTGAACATCTTATATCTTCTTTATCCATTTATCCATTGATGAATACTTAGGTGACTTCCATGTCTCGGTTATTATAAATAATTCTGCAATGACCGTGAAAATGAAGGTATCTCTTTGAGGTCCTGTTTTCATTTCTGTTGGATATATAACCAGAAATGGGATGGACGGATCATATGATTGTTCTATTTTTACTTTTTTTAAGGAACTTCCATAATGAGGTTGTACCAATTTACTTTCCCTCCAACAGTGCACAAGAGTTGCATTTTCTCCACATTCTCTGATGTTTGTTGTCTTTTGTCTTTTTGACGATAACCATTCTAGGAGGTATGTGATGATATCTCACTGTGATTTTGATTTCTCTGATGATTAGTAATGCTGAGCACCTTTTCATATACCTGTACCTGCTGGCCATTTGTATGCGTTCTTTGAAAAATGTCTATTTAGTTCCTCTGCACATTTTTTGTAATGAGATTGTTTCTTGTTGTTATTTTTTCAGAGGCTTTTTGAAACACTGATTGCTGGACCTCACTCCCAGAGTTTCTGATTTAGCAGGTATGAGTGGGGTGTGAAAATGTCTATTTCTAACATATTCCCATGAGATGCTGCTGCTGGTCTGGGGATGATACTTTGAGAAACACTGACTTAGATAACATTTCAATTTCTAGGGTTGTACTAATACCTATAGTTTCAGATACCTGGAATTACTAGTTGTGATGCATTAGCAATTTTAGCATCCTCATTAGTACAAATCTTATTTCTGTCACATAAAAAATTAAGTATCAAAATATGTGTTACTTGCTGTAAATCAATCATATAAGAGAGAGTATTAAATTAAAAAAAAATTGAGATGGTCTGTAACACTAATGGGTCGGCACTTTCGCTTTAAGTATACAGTCTTGCTCATGTGTTCATTTTAGACATCCTCAGTTATTGTCCCCTAAGGCCTTCAGTCTTACCAAGCTGAAAGTGATTTCAAGTCCCCCTCAGGCACTGTCATCTCTAGAATGTACTCTGTGCTGTGAAACTATGGAGTTTGGAGTGGCAAGTAACTGTCCCTCCACTCCAAACTCAAGCAACAGAAACATTTTGCATTCAACCTCCTGTTTTCACTTCTGTTATCTCTGCTGAGTACCATCTGTTCCCATCCAAATCATACACATACATGCACATATATATGTCCCTGATGTTAATGAACAACTCATGCTCATCTAGAGCACTATTTTAATACGGAAAAGCACGAGCAAAATAAAGTTATACCAAAAAATCTCCCACAAATGAAAATGATCCATAATCCCAACACTCAAAGAATACCACAGGTGTAGTTTTGGCATATTTCCTTTTAATTATTTGTCTATTTCTTCTAGATGTTGACCCTTATTTTGTCCAACTATTTTTCTATTATGGTGTTCTTGTGTGTGTCTGTGTATGTTTTTGTTTGCTAAATTGTAGCTGATTTAAAACATTACATTATATGTATAAAACTTAGTGATTCAAAAATCTCATAGATTATACTCCATTTTAAAATTATCATAAAGTATTGGCTATATTTCTTGTACTGTACAATATGTTCTTGTAGTTTGTTTATACTATACATTGTAATTTGTACCTCTTAATCCCCTTGTATATTTTTTAATTAATCAAGGATATTCAACTTTTAATTTTCATGTTGCTTACACTTCCTCCAATTTCCTTGTGGCAAAGTTGACCCACAAGAATAGTGACGCCTTATGGTTCGACCAATTTAAGGCTTTTTATTTTGTTATGCTTATGATGTTCAGAAATTTTAACACTTTGGGTGAACATTTTCCTTCGTGCTATTTTCCTCAGTGTTTTAATAATTAGTCCTAAACCTACAAGGTCATTTAAATATTCATTTTCATTTTTTTGATCATTTTTAATATTATTTTTATATCTAACCAAATATATCCAACCAGTAAGCACTAACTTGACATTTTTATCAA
>SJYC01050228.1:0-16978 GCA_006408675.1 Madoqua kirkii | reverse complement strand
CCTACAGTCCATGGGGTCTCAGAGAGTGAGACACAACTGAGCCACTGAGCACAGACATGCACACATGCTAGGTTTGCCTTAGCTTTCCTTCCAAGGAGCAAGCGTCTTTTCATGACTGCCGTAACTGTCTACAGTGACTTCGGAGCCCCCCAAAATAAAATCTGTCACTGCTTCCATTCTCCCCCCTTCTATTTGCCATGAATTGATGGGGCTAGATGCCATGATCTTAATTTTTTAATGTTGAATTTCAAGCCAGCTTTTTCACTCTTTTTCACCCTCATCAAGAGGCTCTTTAGTGCCTCTTTTCTTTCTGCCATTAGAGAAGTATTTTCTTTTCATGACTGCCGTAACTGTCTACAGTGACTTCGGAGCCCCCCAAAATAAAATCTGTCACTGCTTCCATTCTCCCCCCTTCTATTTGCCATGAATTGATGGGGCTAGATGCCATGATCTTAATTTTTTAATGTTGAATTTCAAGCCAGCTTTTTCACTCTTTTTCACCCTCATCAAGAGGCTCTTTAGTGCCTCTTTTCTTTCTGCCATTAGAGAAGTATTATCTGCATATCTGAGATTATTGATATTTCTCCTGGCAGTCTTAATTCCAGCTTGTGCTTCAGCCAGCCTAGCATTTCACATGATGTATTCTGCATATGTTTAATAAGCAGGGTGACAATATATAGCCTTGTCATACTCTTTTCCCAATTTTGAACCAGTCTGTTGTTCCATGTCCAGTTCTGTTTCTTCTTGACCCACATGCAAGTTTCTCAGGAGACAGATAAGGTGGTCTGGTACTCTCATCTCTTGAAGAATTTTCCAGTTTGTTGTGATCCACACCGTCAAAGGCTTTAGCCTAGTCAAATGAAATAAAAGTAGATGTTTCTCTGGAACTCTTTCGCTTTTTCTATGATCCAGTGAATGTTGGCAATTTGATCTCTGGTTCCTCTGCCTTTTCTAAACCCAGCTTGTACATCTGGAAGTTCTTGGTTCATGTACTGCTGAAGCCTAGCTTGAAGGATTTTGAGAATAACCTTGCTAACACGTGAGATGAGCAGAATTAGTGGCTCAGATGGTAAAGAATCTGCCTGCAATGCAGGAGACCTGGGTTTGATCCCTGGGTTGTGAAGATTCCCCTGGAGGAGGGCATAGCAACCCACTCTAGTATTCTTGCCTGGAGAATCCCCAGGGACAGAGAAGCCTGGCAGGCTACAGTCACTGAGGTTGTAAAGAGTCAGACACGACTGAGCGACTCAGCACAGCACATGTAAGAGTTTAAACATTCTTTGGCATTGCCTTTCGTTGGGACTGGAATGAAAACTGTGACCACTGCTGAGTTTTCTAAATTTGCTGATATATTGAGTGCAGCACTTTCACAGCATCATCTTTTAGGATTTGAAATAGCTCAGCTGGAATTCCATCACCTCCACTAGCTTTGTTTAATGTTTCCTAAGACCTACTTGACTTTGCACTCCAGGATGTGCAACTCTAGATGAGTAGCCACACCATCGTGATTATTTGGGTCATTGAGACCTTTCTTGTATAGTTCTGTGTATTCTCGCCACCTCTTCTTAATCTCGTCTGTTTCTGTTAGGCCCTTACCGTACCATAGAATTAATGCTATTGATTTATGACACCAGTTCACACCTTCTGTCTTATTCATTGAAACACTCATTCTTGGAACTCTCAGGTACCATATAAGACAAATGATTACCATCAGACTATTATAATAGAGACGTTATGTGTGGACATTCGAGTTGACAGTTCCAGCTGAGCTCTTGGTTAATAACCTGCCTCAGCACAATCAAATATCTTGAAAATAATTTATATATTAGTCATTTTCCACTCAAGTTTTTTCAAAATCACTGGAAAAAAAGGTAGAATGTGAATGATTCTCTAGACATCTAGCCTAGTTGAGCCTTCAAATAATTTTATGCATAATCAACTGCTATCAGACTCCAACCTTATGAGACCTACAAGTGAGAACCACCTATGTGAGCCCAGTCAACCTACGGGGCTGTGAAATACAGTAAAGTGGGTTTTAAAAGTAATTTTTGTGCTATATACTCAACCTATAATGTTCTATTCTAATTATCCCAATTGTTTTCACATTTGTTCCTCAGTTTCAAGGTAGAGTTTTCTTTTTTAATTTTTATTGGAATATAGTTGATTTACAATGTATTAGTTTCAGGTATATAGCAGAGTGAATCAGTAATACATATACATGTGTCCACTCTTTTTTAGATTCTTTTCCCATAGAGACCATTTCAGAGTGCTGAGTAGAGTTCCCTTGCTATACAGTAGACTCTTTTTAAGATGGTTTTTGCTCTAGCCACTAAGTTTGGCAGTAATTTGTTTCGCAGCAATAGATAGCCGCAGCAGTTAGCTGTGAGCCTCTCTGGGTGTTTACTGATCTGAAGTGTCACCAGGTGTCCTGTTAGAATTTCCGATCTTCCTATAGAGTGTCTTAGCCTCTTCTGTCATTTCCACTGACACTCTTTTCTGTACTCCTTATCTCCCGCTGCCCAACTGACCTTTCAGCTTTCAATGTTTCTTCTGAAAGAATATTTGTATATTAAATTTTCTTACAATACAGTTTTCATGTCTCTTTCAAAATCAATATTTTTGCCAACCCTTCCACAAATAATTGTAATTCCATCTCCCAGTACTCTAATCTTGAGTTTTTGCCAAGCCGGTAAGCTTTATACCTTAAAGATTCATGAAATTATTTTTTCCAGAGATACAAAGTTCCAGGATTTTATATGACACCTGAAAAAGATACTTGATATTTTTATATATGAATGGTCCAAGTTTATTCTGCATCCATATTTTGGCTTGCTGCCTTTGTGCAAATAACTGCAATACATTGTACTGACATTTAGGTATATGGAGGTTCTTCAAATCTTAATAGTCCCCAACTTGCAAAATTACTGGAAACCACGTGTGCTATATTGGTGCCAGATATGTCATTTATAAATCACTCTTTCATAAGCCAGTAAGTCAATTCATATGCCCAAATCATTTCCCTTCTGGAAAAGCTACATTGTATCAGCATGGTTACCATGTGTGGTAATTGATAATGTCTGTGCCACATGGCTTACTTTACCCTTGTCCAGCCCAGCTATTCTACCACCTATGATTACCATATGTTACAGCACTCTAGGTTAATGGAATCATTGCCATCTTCCCCTCTAGTCACAAATGTCACTGTGGCTCCATTCCATCAGCTCCACACTCAATGAAGAATAAAGTGGTTGGTACTATCTGAGCACAGGAGATAACTTTGTGAGGAGTTTTTATATTTAGTTGTCTGCTTCCTTTTCATTTAAAAAAGCAGTTGGACTTTTAATGAATGCTCTGGAGTGGGTAATGGGCATCTGCTGACTAAAAGAGAATACAATTAATATCACTCTTTAAGTTTTGCTTGATTTATTCTAAATAAATATATAAAGGGAATAAAAAATTAGATGGTAATAATATAGACTTTTTTATTACCAGAAAGTGCTTTTTGGTTTTTATAAAGTAAAAACTAGAAGCAAAATATTAAAGTGGATTTTTTAAAGGAGTCAGTTTGTTTGAGAAGGACCATTTATTATAGAAGGAATATATTACATCTCAGCCACTTATAGTCTCCTTATCAGAAACTGCCATCAACCCCTGCCCTCTTCCTGTTTCATAAGCATGTCATAGTAAGTTTAAAAAAGTTTGATTCCTCAAAGAACTAAGCAAAATAAAAACAAAAGTTTGTTATCATCAGTGGTTAGAGCATTAAGAAAAAAAGTTAGAACCTGTTTTGGGGACTTCTTTGCTTTTTAAAACTGATGAAAATAGTGCATGTGGACCTGTTATTACCTGACGTGAATTCTAATTTTGACAGCTATGGACTGTTGCTGCAATATGACCATAGTAGCCAACAAAAGAAGAGGAATAAAAATTAATATAGTAGTAATAGTTTTGGCAGCAAATGGGTATGATTTAACAGTTGTTAAATCACAACTATTCATACAATAGAATACTACTCATCAATTAAAAAAAAACAACTACTGATAAACAAAGCATGGGTGACTCTCAAAAACGTGCTGAATGAAAAAAGTCTAGGCACAAAAGAGAACATACCTCATGATTCCATTTATATGAAATTCTAGAATAGGCAAAACTAATCTATAGTTAATTATCCTTATCTTCTACATCTTCTAGGATGTAGAAGATGTAGGTAGGGTATATTGAGAAGGGAGGAAGATGCTCTTATTTGAAAACATTTATGTGCTCAGTTTTTTCAGTTGACAGGTATTCTCTTGCTCCCTACTAGTCAGTTTGACAATGCAATCAAATTAATATCTCCAAAGTATTTATTTATTAGTTATCCTTCCATCAATTTAAAAAATATGAATGGAACATTTCTGTAGGCACAGATCAGAGATATATGTAAGTCACAGTTTCCCCAATTATTATTAACATTTTACATTAGTGAGGTACATCTGTTACAACTGATGAGCCCATATAGATATATTATTATTAACTAAAGTACATAGTTTACACTTGGGTTCACTCTGTGTTGTATGTCCTATGGTTTTTGACAAATGTCTAATGATTTGTATCCACCATTATAGTATCATACGGAATAGTCTTTGCTTCCCTAAAATCCTATGTTCTGTCTATTCATCTTTACCCTCCCTACCTTTGAACCACTGGCAACCTATTCATAATTTTTTTTAAGGTTTTAAAAATAAAGTGTATTTCTTAAAAGTTAACATATGCATAATAGGAAATCATTTACTGCTATCTTCAAGTAAACTCACTGTCAAGTAGCACCTTTGAAAACCTAGACTTGCCTTAATGTCAACTTAATCCATTTATAATTGTTTTATATATTTTTATCACTCTTTAAAATATTATTTGTTATTGTATTAACTGAGATCCAGTTAAGAAAACAGAGGGAATAGAATACAGGAAATTAATTACACACATGATAGGAGAGCTAAAAAGCCGAAGGGTACAGCAGTATCTTAGTCTGACTGGGCTGCTATAATGAAAAAATCGTAAGTGGGGTGGCTTACAAGCAACAGAAGTTTATTTCTCACAGTTCTGGAGGCTGGAGTTCAGTAATCAGGGCGCTGGCAGATTCAGTGTTTGGGACAGACAGTGATCTTCTGTGTTTTCACATTTGGAAAGGGAGAGGCATCTCTCTTGCACCTCATCTTTAATGGCACTAATCCCATTCACGAGGGCTGTGCCCTCATAACCTATCTAAGTCACGGACTCTTTTGCGACTCCATGGACTGTAGCCCCCTGGTTCTTCTGTCTTCTGTCCATGGGGTTTTCCAGGCAAGAATACTGGAGGGGCTTGCCTGCAGACACTCAAGAAGGGTGTCTTGATGTGCTGGAAATCTGATGGGTTTGCAGTAAAAAGAGCTGTTTTTAGTCCTTGTTGCATTGCAATATCTTGAAGTCTCAGTTTTTTCATCCATGGAATGGAATCATAATACCTTCTAACTTGAGGCGCTATTATAAGGATTAAGGGGATGAATATAACGCATAAACTATAAAGCCTGTCTCTTATACACATCTCACACAAATCATCCATCCATAGCAGGCAAGATTAGGCAGCTAAAGCCAGCCACCATCTCTAGGCTGATGGACAAATGGAAGATGATGTTTCTGGAGCTCTAGGACTGGTGTCAAAGAGAAAAGCTGGAAAGACAGGTTCAGGGGGAGCAAAGCTGTAAAGGAGAACCAGCGAGCATTAGGACCGAGGTAGGGGACAGGGAAGAAATATCTTGGCTTTTTGCCTTTCCTTCCACCTTCTAGTTTCCTGCTGATGTCTCCCACTGGGCAAATCACAGCTGGAACTCAGCTGTCCAGGAACCTGGTAAATACAGCTTGAAAGAGTCAGCACCCCTGTAATACCAAGGAGAGCAAAGTAGGGAAAGAAATGGATGTGAGAACAAAAAAAGGACTAAGCAGTAATCAATTCTTTTTAACTTTTAAAATAAACCTTATTGAGGTATAATTTACATAAAAAACCACTTATTTAAAGTGTACACTTGGATCCTTTTTGACAAATGAATACACCTATATAAAACACCCAGTCAAGATATAGAACATTCTAATCCCTCCCACAAAATTCCAGTTACTCCTTTTCCATGAATCCTCTACTCCATGTCAGCCCTAGACAACTGCTAATCTGCTTTCTGTGACTATAGATTAGTTTTGCCTATTCTAGAATTTCATATAAATGGAATCATGAGGTATGTTCTCTTTTGTGCCTAGACTTTTCTCATTTATCATGTTTTTGAGATTCACCCATGTTGTTGTATTTATCAATTTTTTTAATTGATGAGTAGTATTCTATTGTATGAATACGCCACAATTTGTTTATCCATTTACTGTTGATGTACACCAGGGTTTTGTCCAAGTTTGAGCTGTTATGAATAAAACTATTGTAAAAAATTTATATACAAGGGTTTTTTTGGTGATATGTGTCTGCGTGTGTGTTTGGTGGACACGTTTTCATTTCTTGTGGGTAAATACCTGGGAGATGGATTACTGGGTCATATAAGAAACTGCCCAACTCAACACTTTTATTTAACCTTTTTTTTTTTTTAAGTTTTTTATGATTTTGGCCATACCTCATGGCTTGTGGGATCTTAGCTCCCCAACTGAGGATTGAATCTGGGCTCTCAGCAGTGAAAGCACCAAATCCTAACCTCTAGACCACTGTGGGATTCCCCTTTTTAATCTTAAACTATCATCCTTAATCATGAATGTCCTTGAAAGAACATGTGGATTTCTTCCAAAGAGCTAAGGCTTAGAGAGAGAACAATTCTTTTGACAAATCTAAAAAAAAAAAAAGAAGAAAAACCTTCTAAAAAGTTAAATGCTCTTAATACATACGTTTTTTATAGCTCTATTTTAAAATAGACAACAAGAAAGGGGATTAGGGAAGTATAAGAGGAGAGGAACTGAAAAGGAAAGTAAAGCAATGCAAAATAATGACTAAAAAGACTCGACAATGGCAGAATCATCCTACACAGCTGCTCTGAGATCCCAGCACTGCTGTCAGCCACCTTCTGGCGACGTTCCTCTGTCAAATGGATGCGGCAGGATCCATATTGATCTTTTGTAAAGGAATATCTTCATTAATATAAGCAAACACACCTCTCATTTATGGTAATGTAGAGGTGTAGGCTTTTTCTTTTACTCTTAGTAGTAATGTTTCCCCAACACATAACACTTCCTTTTGATATGTGGGTTGAGTCATGAATTAACGTCACAAATAAATGTCACCTAGATGAGGGAGGCAACTACATTACAAAGTAGGAAGGTGTAGCTTAGATGTGAATTGTTAACAGTTGACAGCTTTGTGCTCTTGAACTAAATGTCATTGTGTCAAATTCTGAGATATTAAATAGTTGTTGGAATGTAAAATTGTGGACATTTAGGTTTTGTAGCCTTATAAGCTATGTCAATCTTTTCTAGAGATTCTGAAATGGAAATGAACAGGTGGATCGAAAACAAAGGCAAATGAAGAGTTTGAAGACTTTCTTGGCATCGCATTAAGAAGTTGCTCTACACTAGTGATGTTTTAAACAAAACATGTATAAATACAGTTAGCTTGTCTGGAAACAGACTTATTTATTGGGTCTTACCATTTACCTTTGAGACAAAAACAAGTAGTTTATAGAGGACTCATGCATTACTCAGTATACACTTTCTATCATGTATTATTTAATCTCAAGCTAAGAAAGAGAATGGACGTCTATTTTACATGATGCCATAATGTACATTAGTGAGCTCAACCCACTTATTCTTAAAATAACAGTATCACATCAGGGATTTAGAATACAGTATTATATGAAAACAGTTGGCAGGGAGACTCTTCTGCCATTAATAACTGACTAGAAATGTTATTTCAGACCCTAAATCCAACTGAAATCCAGAAGGAATAAATGGAGAGGATGGGGTGGATGTTTTGTGAACATGTTTTTCAAAGTAGAGAAAGAATCACTATATTTTTGCTGAATTATATGTTGCCATGGACATGGCAGTATGCAGTAATGATGCTGTCATCTATACAGCTGTATAACAACACAGCTTCTCCCTCTCCCACTACCCTCAGTAAGGCTTGAAAATAATAGGTTTGTGTGTAGTTTGGTAAGAAAATTAGAATAATTTAAAGTTGTTTCAGTTTCAGTCTACAAAAATAGAGACTCAGGGGGATGGGGAAGAAGAGCAAACAAAATGTACCAAAAAAATACAGATTATGTAATAAAGTATATATTTGTTGTTGAGTCACTAAGTCACGGACTCTTTTGCGACTCCATGGACTGTAGCCCCCTGGTTCTTCTGTCTTCTGTCCATGGGGTTTTCCAGGCAAGAATACTGGAGGGGCTTGCCTGCAGACACTCAAGAAGGGTGTCTTGATGTGCTGGAAATCTGATGGGTTTGCAGTAAAAAGAGCTGTTTTTAGTCCTTGTTGCATTGCAATATCTTGAAGTCTCAGTTTTTTCATCCATGGAATGGAATCATAATACCTTCTAACTTGAGGCGCTATTATAAGGATTAAGGGGATGAATATAACGCATAAACTATAAAGCTTTTTAAAAATAAGGCTTGATTAGATGTATTACACTGCTGAGTCTTCAAAGTCAGAGAAGAGTACAGGAAAAAGGGTCTAGAAAGGCTTTAGAAGCTGACAATCTGGGTTCCAGTTCCAATGCCACGACTAGGAGTTTCCACACCTTGAAAAAAGAAATGTACTTAATCCTGCTTCCTCTTTTGGGGAAGTGAGGATAACACCACTTCACAGAATCAGATGAGAGAATGGAGGCAAAGGAACCCACCTTTGTAGATGTTGAATGTCTTCCCCTGCAAACTACTTATTAATGTCATCGACAGCAAATGTTTTCACACTGTGGTATCTTTCCGCACATACGGACCCTAAGACAAGACAGGATAGATAAGGAAAACTGAGGTGAATCCAAATCAGGGGAGACCAACAGCTAGACCGGGCGAACTTCTTAGTTCCCTCTTAACCACTTTGAGGTTAGGGTATCCACACAATGAAGGCATTCAGAGTTGGAGAGGGGACCAAGTCGGAATGCCCCTTTCGACTCCATGGACTCGACGGGAGGGACTCTGAAATTCTTCCTTAGAGGCCGGTTGTCATGGCGACGGTCTCTAGGCAGCTTGGGCTGCTCTCTTCGTAGGGCTAGAGGGTGGGCCTCCGCCGGACCCCGGGCGCGCGCCCGAGACTAACTTTCCCTCCAGACCCGCGAGGGGCGGCGCGCTCCGCCCCCCGGCCCTGGGCCGCGCACGTCCGGGCTCGGCGGCGCGCACGCCTGCGGGAGCCCTCTCCAGGCAACCTAGTGCTGATCGCTCGTGCCGGTGCGGCCGTTAACCGCCCTTGCGGGAGCCGGAGGCTCGCCAGCAGCCCCCCTCCCCTTCCGGGGCCTCCCCAATCCGTTTCCCCGGTCGGCCCTGGGGCATGAGCAGCGATGGCAGGCTGCAGCCCTGAGGAGAAAACTTACCGGCGCTTCCTGGAGCTATTCCTGGGCGAGTTTCGCGGACCGTGCGGCGGCGGCGAGCCCCAGCCGGAACCCGAACCCGAAGAGTCGGAGCCCGAGCCCGAGCCCGAACTGGTGGCGGCTGAGGCGCGCGAGGCATCGGTCGAGGAAGCCGGGGAGGCGGCGGCCGCGGGGGCCGCGTCGGAGGAGGGGGAGCACGAGCAGGAGCGAGAAGACCCAGAGCCCGAGGAGGAGGCGGTGGAGGAGGCGGCGGCGGCGGCGGCGGACGAGGAGGCGGCGGCCCGGGGGCAGTCGGCCGTGCCGCCGCCGCAGCCCCGGCTGCCGCCGCTACCCCCGCTGCCGCGGCCACTGTCGGAGCGCATCACCCGCGAGGAGGTGGAGGGCGAGAGCCTGGACTGTGCCTGCAGCAGCTCTACAAATAGTTAAGTAGCGGGGCTCGGCCGGGGAGTGGGCCGCCGTCCCCACCGCGCCGGCCTCGACGCGGCTCCCTCTGCCGCTCGAACTGCTCGCTTTTCCGCTCCTCATCCCCCCGCCCACCTCACGCCGGCGCCCTGGCGAGGTTGGAAGCGCCCCCGCTACTCGGACTCGGGCGGTCGGCGGCGAGATGCCCACGCCCGCCGCGGCCCCCGCGCCTCCCGCCCGGGCCCGGGAGCCGCCCCCCGCGCCCTCCCGCCGGGCCCCGGCTTCTCCCCGGCCGCCCACTTCTTTCTCCACTTCTCACACCTTTTCTGCTTGGTGCCTAGAAAGGTCCTTCCTTCTAGTCTTGAGAGCTCCCTCTTCCCAACCCTCTCCTTCCTCCAGGAGATTCTCCTCCCACCCGGGTCTCTCTTCCCGGCGCGAGTCCCCCCGCTGTTGTTTGGCGGCGGAGAGATGCGGTCTCCTTTCTAGGCAGGAGCTGCTTGCTGGGTGCCTCCTTCGTAACCGCAACAAAGATGATAATCCCGGCCCCAGATCCACAAGAGGGGAGACTGGAGCCGATTTTCTTTCTGTTCGGCGCTCAGTGTTGAAAGTGTAGATGGTTTAATACACAGAAGCCTCGTATCGTAGTTTAATGATACTTGATAACTCATAATTGAGGGAGGTGGGAAGGAAATGAGGAAGGACGGATAAGGAAAATTTTACCTGCGAGCCTTCAGGTGAAAGACAGCGTCGTAATTCGTTAAAGTGGAAAACTCTGGCTGGTTTGATAAAATTGCAGTTAGGTTCAGTATTTTCAGTCCATTAAGTAGATGGGGTAGAGAGAAAGCAGATGGCTTAGCTACACAGATGAAAGTCTAAAATAGAAAGGTCAAGGCTTTGCCTTTCATCCCAGTTTTTATGGGCCTGAAATAGAAGCAGTTTACAATTGCGTTTCTTTCTAAATGGAATTGTTCTGAAATAATGACAGAGGAGAATACTAACAAGTTTCTGAGAACACGGTAAATCTCGGGAGCCTTTTGCCATTCTGCTGATAGTTGTAATGAAAGATGTTACTCTGTTCCCATCAAAAAGTTTAGTACTGCAAGGTTCACTGCAGTGAAGATCACTTCTTGGATTTTTTTAAAAGCTTAGGTTAAGAGAAGGACCTGGAAAGTAAAGATTTTGTCTTTTTCCATCTTAACAGACACCTGATCAGATTATTCTTCCTGTTAAAACAGAAGCTTGTCAACAGGAAAAAACACTGAACATATATGCTGTAATAGTGGACTGTGTTGATGTGTCCCATACTTTATACACTATTGAAATTTCAATTTTGAAATCCTGTCTGGTTACCAAAGTAATACTGGTTTTGGGGAAATGTGAAATGGCATGTAAAAACATCTTAGGAGTATTTCTTCCTCGTGTTTGGAAACAATTGTAGAATAGAGTTTATGAAATATCATTTTTAATACTATATATACACTAAGACTTCTTGCTTAAAATGAAATTGTTTACTGAGGTGGAAAGATTTATCTCAGCATCAGACTAACTCTATTTTGACAATTTTACCTTTACAAATGAATTAAATACACATTTAAACATTAGAGAAGGTCTATTTCAAAAAAACAGAGTCATTAGTTTAGAACAACTTTGAATATGTACCATTCAAGGTTTTTTAAAAATGAAATCTGTATGAAGATGATGGTAGGTAGATGTGTGTTTTGCCACATGGAAGGAAAGCAAGGTTTTCAATACATGCATAAACTAGAAAAGTATTCAGATTATAAAATGGCCATCTAATTGAGGAAGTTTAGATTTGAAGTAAAACTAGCAAAATTGAAGTTGGAAAACATTATTTCACCTTTTTAAATCAAAGATTTCATCATGTATACTGTTTTGTGCAGAAGCTATTAACTTAGGTTTTACTCAGATATAAAATGCCTGGCTTGTTTATGTTAAGTATCTTCAAGGTTGTTAACAGACTGAAAAAAAACAAAACCAAACCCAAAAACCTAAAAGTCTCACAGTTTAAAAACACATCTTTTTGTGCTTTATTATTTATGAAAGAAAATCATACAACTTGGCCACAAGAATAAGTACTAGAAGACATTGTAGAGATAGATCATTTTCCTGTTCCCTTTATTTTATAGAAGAGAAAACTGAGGATCCCAATTCAGAAATGACAAATTATGTACAAATGGTTTTCCAGCATTTTTCAATATAATTTTGAACCTCAAAGCACTCAGAGTTGTCAAATTTCCTAGGAAAAGTTGAGTAATCAGATTTCCTAGGAAACACTTTGAAATCATTCTAATATTAGGAGTATGTTGGAATTACTAATTTGGTTTAGGATTTGGCATTTTCACTGTCATGGACCAAGTTCAGTCCCTGTTTGGGGAACTAAGATCCCAAAAGGTGGCATGACCAAAAAAAAAAGAATTAAGTGCTAGTAATACTTGACATATTAATTGAGAAAGGCAGCTTGTTCTGTGTGACAGCTGACTTCATGTTAAACACTATACCTGTCTCTTATACACATCTAGATGTGTATAAGAGACAGCTAATTTGGTGGAGGTGAAGTTTTTTGTTTTTTTTTTTTCCAAAATATTTTCTCAGATACCCACTCTTTATTTTGGGAATTCTTAATATTCTTTAGAAACGGTCATGCTTGTCAGGGTGTGCTAAAATACTTAAATTACTTGAAATATATATTCACCAATTTCACAGTTGAAACTAATGTAAGAGAAAACTAGAA
Organism: Madoqua kirkii; assembly: GCA_006408675.1. Classification (NCBI taxonomy): domain Eukaryota; kingdom Metazoa; phylum Chordata; class Mammalia; order Artiodactyla; family Bovidae; genus Madoqua; species Madoqua kirkii. Next base: position 4,303 of record SJYC01050228.1, on the reverse strand, counting down.
CCAGTTTCATAAGTCTCTAGATTATTTTTTCTGTCAGTGTATGAAGCTTCAGAAAAAAATAAAGGTGCTTACTTTCTCAATACTGTTTATGTAAATACTGGCTGAAATTTTACTTCAAAAAATATAGTGAATGTTTTTCCCAGTATTTTGCTTCTCTTAGAGTTTAAGAACAGCAGATATATTCATCATTCTTCATTTTGGTAAACTCAAAGCTTAGGATTAGCTTGAGATAGGCAGTTACTTAAGTAAAGTAAAGGATCAAGGTTTAAATGGACAAAATACAATTAGCAACTTAAAAGTTTTTCAGTATTTGTGGTAGAGTTTTTGCTATTAGGCTTCAAAATGGGAACTATGTACTTAATATTTCTCTACTAGATAAAAACATGTTATATTTTGAAAGAAAAATTTGAAATGTTAAAAATCCCCTAGGATGAGAAGGATCTCTGTTGTGGGCTATAAATAAAATGACCATTTAAACAATTTTGTTTCAAATAATTAAATCTTTAAGAATGAATAATAAATTCAGTCAGTTCCTTAGAACTGTTTAACTGAATTAGTCTATTCCATGTCAATAAAAAATTTCAGTGATTTGCAGTCTTTAGCTGCTCATGTAAAAATTATCTCCTTTACTCCTGTAAACTAAAATGCCCCCCAAGAGAGTAGAGTAAATTCTAATGACGCAAAATTAGTATTTTTGAGGTTAATGGATCTCTTTGAAAAGGTGGAGGTGAGTGTTTTATAGTTTTGAAATAATTTCAAATAAAATTTACAGCTGATCTTATAGCAGATATGAATAACCTTGGATAGGCTGCATAGGTCAATGCTGTATTTTATTTCTCTATATTATTATATGGAGGATAAATCTATTTGTTTTAACACAGAAGAAACAAATACTCTGAAGTCTGTAAGAGCTACGTGTCAGTACATTTTTAGAGCAGTTGTCTCCTCAGTTATTCATTTAGTCAAATTGGACTTCTCAAGGAGGGGGAGATATTTTGGTAGCCTGGCAAAGTTAAATACTTGCAGATGGTTTACAGTAGTAATGAGGGTGGCCACTTTAAAAATGGCTTGGGAAAGAAAACCATTGTTTATAGACACTAATAATTCAGTTGTATTGACTTATGTGACTCATTAATGACTTTGAGATAGATTAGAAAGCCATTAAACTTTGTGTATATATATGGGAAAAAACATGGATGGGAGTTATGCCACTCATTTAGAATATCCCCCCCCCTTTTTTTTTTTATTCTTTAAAGTAGTAAGAAGTAGCAGAAAAAAGAAAATAGCAACTGTTCGGTGTAAGCCATAATTTTCGAGGTTTTCTCCTACGTGTTAGCCTGCCACTTCTCTGTGAGCTTTTAATTCTCTGCCTAAGCCTTTTCTATTGTTGTTTGGTCCTTGGCCTTTTTAAGTTTGGTTGTCTTGTTGTCTGTGGCCAACATCAGCCTCTCTCCTGATTTTGATTATTGTAGTTATGCTAATAGCTCCCAGCTCTGCCTCCATCCTTGCTTTGATGGCTAATGGAAGGCTCTACCTAGATGTCTAAAAGTCTTCTCAAATTAAACTGTCCAAAGCTGAATTTGATCTTCCATCTCTCTCTGTCTCCCCCACAAAAGACAAAACTTGATTCTCTTTTTGGTGGGTTTATCCTTGATTTCTCCTTCTCTCTTCCTCATGTTCAGTCAAATTTTGCCTTATGGTTCAGTTCAGTTCAGTTGCTCAGTCGTGTCCGACTCTTTGCGACCCCATGAATCGCAGCATGCCAGGCCTCCCTGTCAATCACTAACTCCTGGAGTTCACTCAGACTCATGTCCATTGAGTCAGAATGCCATCCAGCCATCTCATCCTCTGTCATCCCCTTCTTCGTCTGCCCCCAATTCCTCCCAGCATCAGAGTCTTTTCCAATGAGTCAACTCTTCGCATGAGGTGGCCAAGGTACCGGAGTTTCTGCTTTAGCATCATTCCTTCCAGAGAAATCCCAGGGCTGATCTCCTTCAGAATGGACTGGTTGGATCTCCTTGCAGTCCAAGGGACTCTCAAGAGTCTTCTCCAACACCACAGTTCAAAAGCATCAATTCTTCGGCGCTCAGCCTTCTTTACAGTCCAACTCTCACATCCATACATGACCACTGGAAAAACCATAGCCTTGACTAGACGAACCTTTGTTGCCTTATAAATACCTCCTAAATATGTCCCTCACCATCCCTACTGTCATTGCTATTTCTTCCCAATCTTCTCCAATAAATTCTCCCTAGTATATTAATAGTAAAATGATTTCTCTAGAATCTAGATTATGTAGATTGATTGTCACCCACTGCTTAAATATTTTACTGTTTACCTAGTATCAGCCAAACTGAGGTCAAAGACACAGTACTCCAGTCAGACACAATCGAGTCTGCCGAGGCAGAAGTTCTAGGAGTTAGGTCCAGCTATAAGTTAGAGGGAAGAGTCTACACAAGACCACCCTCACTTCTGACACTGACTATAATTTTCAGCTTTCTCAAAACTAATTTCAGATTTGATAATTTACTAGAAAGATTCACAGAACTCACTGAAAGCTTAATATATTAATGGATTATGGTTGAATATAAGGAAAAGCTTGAATTTAGAACCAGCCAAAGAAAGGGATGCATGAGCTGCAATCTGAAGGGTTTCAGATGTGAAGCTTCCAGTGTCCTCAGGGATGTGTTCCTCTCTCATGGAGTCTTGCTGCCCAAAAAGCTCACCTAAATTTCGCTGTCCAGTTTTTATTGGAATTTATTGGTAGATTGCTCACGTGGTTGAACTTATTAATAGTCTCCCACCCCAGGCTGATATCATGGGATTCAAGGGGCCTGTCATGAATAACAAAGACACTCCTATTGCTCTAGAAATTCCAGGGATTTAGAGGTTACCTCCCAGGAGCTGGGGACAAAGGCCAGACTTCTTTCAGGCAAGGCCAGTTCTTTATTGTATACCTTCATCGCCTATTTTTCCATTGCCCTATAGATAAAATCCAAACAAGCCTTTAATCTTATCAGCCCCATCCCTGAATCACTGTCCACCCACTCCATCCCACCCCTAGAAACTATACTTCAGCTGTTTTAGACTATTAATATATTAGTTTGAATGCACAGTATTTGCTCTTACCTCTGCACCTTTGGACATAACATGCTTGATCTACCCTGCTCTCCCACTCCGACTTCACTCTGTCCAGTCTTTAACCCGTTGTTCAGGTCTCCATTTCACATCACTTCCTTTGTTCACCAACCCCACACTCATAATGAATTAAATGTCTCTTCCGTGTCTCCTTATAGAATACCTAGTGCTTATTCCTCTTGTTCAGTTCAGTCGCTCAGTTGTGTCTGACTCTGCGACCCCATGACTCGAAGGCCTCCAGGCCTCCCTGTCCATCACCAACTCCCGGAGTTTACCCAAACTCATGTACATTGAGTCAGTGATGCCATCCAGCCATCTCATCCTCTGTCATCTTCTTCTCCTACCCTCAATCTTTCCCAGCATCAGGGTCTTTTCCAATGAGACAGCTCTTCACACGAGATGGCCAAAGTATTGGAGTTTCAGCTTCAGCATCAGTCCTTCCAATGAACACCTAGAACTGATCTACTTTAGGATGGACTGGATGGATCTCCTTGCAGTCCAAGGGACTTTCAAGAGTCTTCTCCAACACCACAGTTCAAAACCATCAATTCTTTGGCACTCAGTTTCTTCACAGTCCAACTCTCACATCCATACATAACTACTGGAAAAACCATAGCCTTGACTAGTGGACCTTTGTTGGCAAAGTAATGTCTCTGCTTTTGAATATGCTATCTAGGTTGGTCATAACTTTACTTCCAAGGAGTGAGCATCTTTTAATTTCATGGCTGCAGTCACCATCTGCAGTGATTTTGGAGCCCCCCAAAATAAAGTCTAATACTGTTTCCACTATCTCCCCATCTATTTCCCATGAAGTGATGGGACCAGATGCCATGATTTTCGTTTTCTGAATGTTGAGCTTTAAGCCAACTTTTTCACTCTCCTCTTTCACTTTCATCAAGAGGCTTTTTTAGTTCCTCTTCATTTTCTGCCATAACGGTAGTGTCATCTGCATATCTGAGGTTATTGATATTTCTCCTAGCAATCTGATTCCAGCTTGTGCTTGATCCAGTCCAGTGTTTCTCATGATGTACTCTACATATAATTAAATAAGCAGGGTGACAATATACAGCCTTGACGTACTCCTTTTCCTATTTGGAACCAGTCTGTTGTTCCATGTCCAGTTCTAACTGTTGCTTCCTGACCTGCATGTAGGTTTCTCAGGAGG
>SJYC01050227.1:0-17972 GCA_006408675.1 Madoqua kirkii | reverse complement strand
CACTTTCACTTTCATCAAGAGGCTTTTTAGTTCCTCTTCACTTTCTGCCATAAGGGTGGTGTCATCTGCATATCTGAGGTTATTGATATTTCTCCTGGCAATCTTGATTCCAGCTTGTGTTTCTTCCAGCCTAGCATTTCTCATGATGTACTCAACATAGAAGTTAAATAAGCAGGGTGACAATATACAGCCTTGACGTACTCCTTTTCCTATTTGGAACCAGTCTGGTGTTCCTTGTCCAATTCTAACTGTTGCTTCCTGACCTGCATACAGATTTCTCAAGAGGCAGGTCAGATGGTCTGGTATGCCCATCTCTCTCAGAATTTTCCACAGCGTATTGTGATTCACACAGTCAAAGGCTTTGGCATAGTCAATAAAGCAGAAATAGATGTTTTTCTGGAACTCTCTTGCTTTTTCGTGATCCAGCAGATGTTGGCAATTTGATCTCTGGTTCCTCTGCCTTTTCTAAAACCAGCTTGAACATCAGGAAGTTCACGGTTCACATATTGCTGAAGCCTGGCTTGGAGAATTTTGAGCATTACTTTACTAGCATGTGAGATGAGTGCCATTGTGTGGTAGTCTGAGCATTCTTTGGCATTGCCTTTCTTTGAGATTGGAATGAAAACTGACCTTTTCCAGTCCTGTGGCCACTGCTGAGTTTTCCAAATTTGCTGGCATATTGAGTGCAGCACTTTCACAACATCATCTTTCAGGATTATCATTGGCAGGTGTAATGTGCTTTTAAAACTGAATTCATGCAGACAGTGGCCATGTGGGACCCTGGCCAATAGTTTGAATATACTTGTTAGTAGGAATTCATCTGGTAGGAAAAGTTAAATGCATCTCATGCAGGGAAAAAAAGCAAAGGACAGTACAGATGTTCAGAAGAGTTTGTGCCATTGTAGATAAGCAAGGGATCTGAACTGACTGCAACACCCAGTACCTGGAAATGATGGAAGGGAATGAGGCTGCCAGGTGGGTTGGATCAGATGAGCCTTGATAAAGTTTGGAGTTTATTATCTAATCAGTGGGAACCACCATGGGTTTAGAAGAAGAGAGAGACATGATCAAATCTTTGTTTTAGAAAGAGAGGTCTGCTGGCAGAGCCCCATCTGCTCCACAATCTCAGTTGGGGTTCCTTGGGTTCCTACTGCTGTGGAAGACACAGCTGCATATACTTCATTCCTCGTAGAGCTGATACCCTAGGACCTTGGCCACTTTCCTAGCCAGGAGAGACCACGACCGAGAACCCTACACAGAAGTGAAGGGCCCCAAACCTAGAATTTACAGCCAACCCGAAATGGGGAGCACTGACTTCCCTCTATCTTAGTTCCACTCTGATTCTCCTCTTTACTACCCCAAAGTCACAGGAACCACAAAAAGAACTCCCCACAGTTCTGGTGGAACATTTGACAAGGCCTCCTTCCCTTTCCCTGTCATGGTCAAATACATGGCAAAGGGATTTTTCTCTTGAGAAGATCTGATGTGTAATGAGTCTCTGGACTTGGCCATAGCACCTGAGAGGTCTGACAGCACCTGCCCCAGGGGGCTGCCCACGGCCCTGGGGAATGTGACGAATGTGGAGCTGGATTCAGGCCCTGCAGCTGGATGCCGCTACAGTGCCCTCTGCAGCTCTTCTGTCACGGAAATAACGAGGTCCTTCTCAGCTCAGCATCTCAAGGGCTTAGCAGGTGTGTCCTAGCAAGTCAGGCATTCTCTGAATTCATCTAAGCCCAAACGCTGCTTCTGTAGTTTCCAATCCAAATCTCACCGTCTCTTTCTGCAATATCCCACTTAATAGAATGACTTTCACAATGATTCTACTCCTTCACCCATCACCTTTCTCACCACTCATAACTTTCCCAGTGCCACACTTTGTAATGAAGAACTGACACTGTCCTCAGTGCTCAGATCTGAAACCTGGCATCACCCCACTCCTAAATAGCCTTGGAAGTCTTGGTCCATGAGAGGATGCTGAACACCACCCATGAGGGCAGCTCATACAAGAGGCTCTGGGGCATCCTGGGCCCCAGCAAGAATACGGAGCTGTTCACATGTTGCCCTCACTGAACATGCAGCCAAGTTAAGGCAAGACCGGATAAACTGAACCCTGGTTTGAGGTAATTGTTGAAAGGTGAAAATCCAGTCCATTGGAGCCTTGATGACTGCAACACGTAGATGGGCCAATGGTTTAATTAACATGCATTTATTTGATGCTGACTGTACATTAATTAGGTGGAGCTTCCGAAGTGGCGCAATGGTAAAGAATCTACCTGGCAATGTGGAGATGCAAAACATGCAGATTTGATCCCTGAGTTGGGGAGATCCCCTGGAGAAGGAAATGGCAACCCACTCCAGTACTCTTCCCTAGAGAATTCCATGGAAAGAGAAGTCTGGCAGGCTACTGTCCATGGGATCACAAAGAGTTGGACATAACTGAGCAACTAAGCATGCATGCATGCCAATGGTTTAATTAACATGCATTTATTTGATGCTGACTGTACATTAATTAGGTGGAGCTTCCGAAGTGGCGCAATGGTAAAGAATCTACCTGGCAATGTGGAGATGCAAAACATGCAGATTTGATCCCTGAGTTGGGGAGATCCCCTGGAGAAGGAAATGGCAACCCACTCCAGTACTCTTCCCTAGAGAATTCCATGGAAAGAGAAGTCTGGCAGGCTACTGTCCATGGGATCACAAAGAGTTGGACATAACTGAGCAACTGAGCATGCATGCACACACATATATTAGGTAATGTCACTTCAGTTATCCCATCTAATCCTTACAACAAAAATTTAAAGTAGGTTTTACTCTCCTCTCTTGTCAGGAAGCAAATCGAGGTTAGGAGTCATGTGACAAGGTATTCAGGATCCTGAAGCTGGAAGGAAAAGAGTCTATCTTCAAGCACAACAGTGTCTGCTCAGAGCCTATGCTCCTTCTACTTACCACTCACTAGGTGGCGGGTCCCAGTTCCAGGCCCCCCACCTCTTCAGGGTGGCTTTGACACAGCAGTGAAGAGGAAGACCTGTGCAGGACCCACCTTAGGACTTACTAGTAGCTGACTGTTCATCGCTAGGTACCCAGCAGTGCAACAGGTCTGTAGCTTCCCAGGGAAGCCCGAGCTGAGTTATGGGTTTGTTTCTTGCCTTGTTACAGGTCTGGTTGTGTTACAGCAGTTGCAGCTTGCTAAGCATTATGAGAAATCCTTTGAAAATCTAAGAGAGCCAGAGTCTCCACCTCCTATAGAACAGTCAAAATTGTTACAAGAAAGAGGGAAAAACAGAAAGGAAGGTATGAGGGAAGGAAGGCTGAAAGAAGAAAAGAAAGGAAATGTGAAAGAGAGATTCTTTAACCTCACCTCCTGCACCACTGTATCCACATTCCTTTGAAGCAGAAATGAGAATGAGCTTGCTAAGGATAATGATGACCCTTATCAAAGTAAAGAAGACAGCACTTAAATGTATTAGTTTAGAGAGGATCTGTCATTAATTCCTTAGAAATTAGAAATCTTCAGTGGGAAATGGTCTACCTTTATCCTATACCTGCTCCTACTCCACTCCCAGGTCCTTGAGAGAGCAGTTTAGATTTTAGCCTTACCTGAGCAGTCTAAGCCTTTCTGATGCCCTCCTCACATCCCTAGTGTACATAGCTCATCTATGTCTTCACCACTATGGTGTTTGGATCCAGGGTAGGCCACCTTGAAATACACCTCCAAAGGATAATGGACTATTTTTAAATAAAATGATTTAAGAAATGGCTCATGTGAGAAGAACACTTGGATTCCCCTTCCTGTTTCCCAGGAGGCAGGAAATAAATCCTGAAGGTGAAAAGTGTGCCCCTCTAACCCCGTATCTGGAGGTAGAAGGTCATCCTTGTTCCCAGAGACAGGGAACTCAGGGCCAAGAAGTTTGTAGAAACAAACCATGTTACCTCTTCATTACTCTGCTACCTTAAGTGCCAGCCCCTTCATTTTGTTAAATCTTCACAAATAATTGTTTCTTTATCTAAAAATGATATATAAATTTTCTGCTATTCTCAATTCTGAGGTCCAATCTTTATGAAACTTCCAAGTTTATGAATTAATTTTTTTCCTTTCGTTAATCTGCATTGTGTCAATTTAATTATTAGGCCAGCCAAAAGAATTTATGAGAAATGCTGGGCTGGATGAAGCACAAGCTGGAATCAAGATTGCTGGGAGAAATATCAATAACCTTTGATATACAGATGACACCACACTTATGGCAGAAAATGAAGAATAACTAAAGGGCCTCTTGATGAAAGTGAAAGAGGAGAGTGAAAAAGTTGGCTTAAAATCCAGCATTCAGAAGGCTAAGATCATGGCATTTGACCCCATCACTTCATGGCAAATAGATGGGGAAACAATGGAAACAATGACAGACTTTATTTTGGAAGGCTCCCAAACCACTGCAGATGGTGATTGCAGCCATGAAATTAAAACATGCTTGCTCCTTGGAGGAAGAAAAGTTATGACAAACCTAGACAGCATATTAAAAAACAGAGACATTACTTTGCCAATAAAGGTCTGTCTAGTCAAAGCTATTTTTCCAGTAGTCATGTATGGATGTGAGAGTTGGACTGTAAGGAAAGTTGAACACTGAAGAATAGCTGCTTTTGAGCTGTAGTGTTGGAGAAGACTCTTGAGAGTCCCTTGGAGAGCAAGGAGATCCAACCAGTCCATCCTAAAGGAAATCAGTCCTGAATATTCATTGAAAGGACTGATGTTGAAGCTGAAACTCCAGTACTTTGGCCACCTGATGTGAAGAACTAACTCATTTGAAAAGAGCCTGATGCTGGGAAAGATTGAAGGTGGGAGGAGAAGGGGGACCACAGAGGACAAGATGGTTGGATGGCACATAATCTGTGGGGTTTAACTATTTATTTATTTTTCCTCCCATTTATTTTGCCCTCTGAGATTCCAAGGCTCACCATAGACCTGACAGAGAGAGTGTTTCCTGGTGTTTGGAAACTTCTCTCTTTTTTTAAGACTCCCTTCCCAGGATGGATCTCTGTCCCTACCTCTTTTGTCTCTCTTTTTATCTTTTATATTTTGTCCTACCTCTTTTTGAAGACAATGAGCTGCCTTTCTGGGTGCCTGATGTCCTCTGCCAGCATTCAGAAGTTGTTCTGTGGAATTTGCTTGGCATTCAAATGTTCTTTCAATGAATTTGTGGGGGAGAAAGTGGTCTCCCCATCCTATTCCTCCACCATCTTAGGACCGCCTCTTGAGATGGTTGGTTGGCATCATTTACTCAGTGGTCATGAGTTTGACCAAGCTCCAGGAGTTGGTGATGGACAGGGAAGCCTGATGTGCTGCAGTCTATGGGGTCTCAAAGAGTTGGACTGAGTGACTGAACTGAACTGAACTGAAGAGGGAAAATTCCCCCTCCTCAAGAATGGTCAAGATCAAGATGATGCCCTACAAGCAAAGGATGATGTCATCTATTCTGGGTTTTAGGCCCTCAAGCAGCAGTCAGTATGCTGTCCTGGTATATCTGAGAAAGTAATGGGCACATGTTCTGGATGGACTTGAAGCTCAAAGCTAGTTTAGGGAGCCATCTCCCCACTCAGGGCTAAAGTACATGGTATAGACTGGGCGACTCTGGAGGAGAGGGGAATGAAAGTGAAAAGCCACCCGACACAGATCAAAATGACTTCCCTTTCCTCAGCAGTGCCTGCACTTGTCGCAGTGACCATCTTCACTGCTCTCATCTTTTCTTTCCCTTTCCTTACCCTTATTTCTGTGAAAATTAATACAGGGAAATCTCATTTAAAATGGAATTGACATGCTAGAAGGGGAAGCTCTCACATAGCATCATCAAGGTCAGTAACAGGAAGGACAGCCCATTACAGACCCCAACAGGAAGAATCATCATCAGGAAACAATTGTCAATTTCAGGGTTCACCATGAAAGATATACTTGCATCTCCTGCAGGAAACCAACTTCCTTAGCTACTAGGCCTATGACAAACCATCATCACCTCAAATTCTCGCTTTCCTCCTTTCATTCAAAAACAACCCCTCCCAACTCCCTCCTTTTTACTCTATAAAATAATGTTCTTCTCTGTTGTTTGCTGGATTTTCTTTGGCTTTTTCTATAGCCGGTTATGGTAAAGAATCTGCCTACCAATGCAAGAGACCCAGGTTTGATCCCTGGGTCAGGAAGATCCCCTGGAGAAGGGAATGGCAACTCAGTCTGGTCATATGTAGCATATAACCTACATACAGTATGTGTTAAAGTTTATTTGTTGTGCTTCTGTTTATTTCCTTGGCTTCTCTGGTGGCTCAGCTGGTAAAGAATCTGCCTGCAGTGCAGGAGACCTGGTTTCAGTCCCTGGGTTGGGAAGATTCTCTGGAGAAGGGAATGGCAACCCACTCCAGTATTCTTTTTTATTTTATCTTTTAAAAGAAATACTTTATTATACGTTACAATACTGAATTGGTTTTGCCATACATTGACATGAATCAGCCACAGGTGTATACGATCTCCCAATGCCGAAGCTCCCTCCCACCTCCCACCCCATATCATCTCCCTGGATCATCCCATTCACCAGCCCCAAGCATCCTGTGTCCTGCATTGAACATAGACTGGTGCTTCATTTCTTATATGATAGTATACATATTTCAATGCCTACAAAGTCTAAAAGCAATAAATGCTGGTGAGGATGTGGAGAAAAGGGAATCCGCTTCAGTATTCTTAACTGGAGAATTTCGTGGACAGAGAAGCCTGGTGGGCTATAATCCATGGGCTTGCAAAGAGTCAGACACAACTGTGTGACTAACACTTTCTTTCATTTTCTATATTTATTTCAAGAAGTATTTATTGAGTCTGTCAGTCAGTTCAGCCAGTTCAGTCACTTAGTCGTGTCTGACTCTTTTCGATCCCATGAACTGCAGCATGCCAGGCCTCCCTGTCCATCACCAACTCCCAGAGTTCACTCAAACTCATGTCCATTGAGTTGGTGATGCCATCCAGCCATCTCATCCTCTGTCATCCCCTTCTCCTCCTGCCCTCAATCCTTCCCAGCATCAGAGTCTTTTCCAATGAGTCAACTCTTCTCATAAGGTGGCCAAAGTACTGGAGTTTCAGCTTTAGCATCAGTCCTTCCAAAAAACATCTAGGATTGATCTTCTTAAGGATGGACTGGTTGGATCTCCTTGCAGTCCAAGGGACTCTCAAGAGTCTTCTCCAACACCACAGTTCAAAAGCATCAATTCTTCGGTGCTCAGCCTTCTTCACAGTCCAACTCTCACATCCATACATGACTACTGGAAAAACCATAGCCTTTACTGGATGGACCTTTGTTGGCAATTATGTGCTAAATTATCATGGTAGGTACTAAGGATAAGATACTAGATAGTCAAGGAAGAAGGAACTGTGGTTAATACGAGTTTGTGTGCCTCATGCATAGTGAGGCCAAACGAACTGAAACTTCAGAGTTTGGAGCAGAGACAGTTATTGCTGGAGGCATGAAATGAACATGCAAGAAGAGGGTGGCTCAAACCCCCCAAAAACCCCTAGCTCCCTGAGGGTTTAGGCAAAGCCAGGTGAGGGAGGTGGGGTCCCAGTGTAGTGTATGTGATCAGCTTGCGCACAATTTTCTGACTGGCTGATAGTGAGTTAGCAGGGTGGTGTCACAAAGGTATATTATCAGTCCTTAGGCTCCAGAAGGCCTGGGACTACAGGCTTATGGTCATCAAGTAGTTAACATCCTCCTTTTGTTAAAAAAATTTTTTTTTTTAAAATGGGCTTCCCTTGTGGCTCAGCTGGTAAAGAATTGCAAGCAATGCAGGACAAACTTGTATTAACAATAGTTCCTTCTTCCTTGACTATCTAGTATCTTATCCTTAGTACCTACCATGATAATTTAGCACATAATTGCCAACAAAGGTCCATCTAGTTAAGGCTATGGTTTTTCCAATAGTCATGTATGGATGTGAGAGTTGGACTGTGAAGAAGGCTGAGCACTGAAGAATTGATGCTTTTGAACTGTGGTGTTGGAGAAGACTCTTGAGAGTCCCTTGGACTGCAAGGAGATCCAACCAGTCCATGGGTTGGGAAGATCCCCTAGAGAAGGAAAAGGCTACCCGCTCCAGTATTCTGGCCTGGAGAATTTCATGGACTATATGGACCATGGTGTCACAAAGAGTTGGACATGACTGAGCGACTTTCACTTTCATTGGGGTTTTTTAACATCTGCAAAACAACTCAGGAAATGTACATCAGATACTATTATCTAGTTACTTCAGAGAGGAGCTAAAGCAGAGGATAGGGAGGAAGGCCTGTCCCAGGAAGGCCCCACAGGGTTCTGATCAGTTACAATTCCCCATTTTCTTTGATAATCCTCAATATTGAGGAGAACAAGTTTTGAACGAGAAAAGAATAAAGATTCAGATGAGGTTAATCATAAACTTGACAGGAGAATCCACAGGGTCCTGATTGGTTACACTGTAAGACAAGAGATCTTAACACAATGTCTCCTACCATCTCAACTAGAGCAAAGAAAATAAATATTGCCAGTCTGGGGAATTCATGAAGGATATTCAACATTGTTGGGTTACCCCAGACAGACAGAGACTTGCTCTGTCATGTCGAATTCTTTGAGACCCTACAGACTGTAGCCCACCAGGTTCCTCTGTCCATGGAATTCCCCAGGCAAGAATACTAAAGTGGGTTTCTATTTCCTTCTCCCGGGGATCTTCCCAACCCAAGGATTGAACCTGGGTTGCAGGCAGATTCTTTATCATCTGAGCCACCAGGGAAGCTGCAAGGATATTAGATATTTGTTAATTAGCATAGAGCTGGAGCCTTTCAAGGCACTGTAGGAGAGAAAAGATGAATGAAAGAGTCCTAAGAAGTTTTTTGTCTAATGGAGAAATAAACAAGTACACATCCACCTGAAAACTGCAATGATGAAATATGAAAACTGATGGAATAGGCACAATATCATAAAAAATGATGATAAAGCAATGGCAAATTCTGTTTCAATGAAGGACTTAAAGGTAGGTAACATTTGAAAAGGGCAGTGAATGATAAGTAGAAGTTTGTCAGAGGAGAATGGGAAGGGCTCTGTATTATAAGAGAAGGGAACTCCATGAGCAAAGGCATGGAAGGGTGAGAATATCAAAGAGTGTTTGAGTGAACTCTGAGTAGTCAAGTAGCTATAAAACCACTTCCTAAAGAGAAGAAAAGAGAAAGGGTGGTGGGTGGTGGTAAGTGAAGATAAATGTTTGTGAAGACTTATGTCATTTTCTTTCCTTGTTTCTGTATTATGATGCCCTTCCTGAAGGGATTGGGGAGTTAATGAGAAGACATGGAGTGTAACTGGTAAGTGGCTTCAAGAAGACCCTGAAATAACTAAGGGCTTGTTCACCTGTCAATACCAAAAGGCTGGTTTAGCTATCTGACTGCCTTAAAGTCTCTATGGGAGGATTTTTATGCTATCAGACCACCAGGAGCCAATGCTGGAGATGGAGGTGTATTGCTAAGGACAGGGTTGCATGGGCTGGTGCTGCTTCCTCTGGTATTTCTTGGAACTTGGGCCAGACCAAGTCCATGTGAGAGAAAGAAGAGAGGGAAACACATGATGGCATCTGAGTGTCACTCAGGATCATGCCTTCTCCAAGTTTACCTCCATGGTAACCAAGGCTGGCACTTGTATGGTGTTCAATGACCCACTGATCACATATGTCTGGCTGCATGTTTGATGGCATTGGCCTTGACTTTGAGTACCTGGAGCCCTATGGCAGGGGAAAATACTAGCTCACTTACATCCACATACACATGTACGCACACACACACCTGGTAAATACATTTCAGTCCACGCAGGATATTTTCTTCCCACAAAATGTTGGTATATTTTTATATAAATATAATTTTATTTTACATAAATTTTTATATATTTATATTTTGTTTACTTATTTTTATTTATATAAATGTATATAATTAAATATAAATTTTCATATACTTAAAATCTAGATCACATATGAGTCATGTATTTCCCCTAAAATTATCACTACCATAATCACCAATATTATCCTATCTTTTCCAACAAGAAATATTAGCAGCTTTTGAAGCTGAGGCCCAAGCCACAGGCCATCCCTATCTATTGATCTTAGGAGCCATGTCTGCAGGCAAAGGAACTGTTGTTTTGGGTTATGAAATGGCCAGAACTGGAGTGTGAGTCAGGCAGCAATACCCAAAGGCCTGAACAGCGTGTCTCATTCCAAGGCGAAGCTTAAACCTGAGAGACCCATGGAGCTGCAGTCAAACCAATTAACAAAGTCTTAACATAAACTCAACATAGTATATCTTCATGGTGTTTTTGGAGTTCCCCTCCACTTTCTCTTCCTCAAGGCTCTTGCCTGGAAACTACTACTGTATGCTAAACACTCTTGCCTCCTCCTTAGGCCCTAGAGAGTGTTTACATATTCTAAGTGGCTGAGGTTCTCCAGTGGGCTCACATAAATGCACTTGACCCACCTACTATACCAATCCAGGGAGAGAAAAGCTTGTCACCACCACTGAAGGCATGCCACTAGCGAGCAGAAAAGGAAGGTTAGAGAAAGTTCTATGTCATATATCTATATCCAGATTTCTAGGATTCAGTGGATCATCACTAAAAAACAAAAGAAAAACCTACAGTGCCAGATAAGTCCTTGGGTCTCTGAGAAATGTCTCAGTTGCAGCATAGCGATGCCCATGGCCTCAGTCTCCCCATCATGGCAGCGACCAGCTTCAGCTGCTGTCTACCCCTCCTGTGCCACTTCCCTCCTAGGCTCCTGGGCTTCATCATGTGCTGACCTACAACATGCTTGGAGGTTGGCAAACCAGTAAAGGACACAACAGCCACCTGCACCAGGGTCTCACTGATTATGGAGAGTTTGCCTACTTGAACACTGTGAGGTAGGAACCATTGGTTAGGACTGGGAAGCAGAAATGGGGAGAAAGGTGGAGAGGAACTGGCTTTGAGCCTTAAGTTGAATATTTCCCCAGGAACTTGCCATAAGAATATCAGTGAGATGATGGGGTTCCTGATGAGAAGCTCATCATGGGATTCCCCATATATGGACAGACCAACCACCTCACTTCTTCAGATGTGTCTGTGGCAGCACCCACCTTAGAACAAGGTCTATTTGGACCCACAACTAGGAGGCTAACTTTAAGTCTACCATGAAGTTAACTCCCCTCAGGAGAGGCTGCAGTGGAAATTCTGGTCAGTTGGGGAGTGGGGTTAGATAATCTTTGGGTTCTTTTCAGTTATAAGATAACTCATGTCATTATACATGTTTCCTTCTATCTCGCCAAATGGAGATAGAAACATTCCCCAGGGAGAGATAAATCATCTTCAGAATTGAAGAGGTCTTGCTCTAACATGTATAACATGACTAGGCCATCCCTATCTATTGATCTTAGGAGCCATGTCTGCAGGCAAAGGAACTGTTGTTTTGGGTTATGAAATGGCCAGAACTGGAGTGTGAGTCAGGCAGCAATACCCAAAGGCCTGAACAGCGTGTCTCATTCCAAGGCGAAGCTTAAACCTGAGAGACCCATGGAGCTGCAGTCAAACCAATTAACAAAGTCTTAACATAAACTCAACATAGTATATCTTCATGGTGTTTTTGGAGTTCCCCTCCACTTTCTCTTCCTCAAGGCTCTTGCCTGGAAACTACTACTGTATGCTAAACACTCTTGCCTCCTCCTTAGGCCCTAGAGAGTGTTCCACATATTCTAAGTGGCTGAGGTTCTCCAGTGGGCTCACATAAATGCACTTGACCCACCTACTATACCAATCCAGGGAGAGAAAAGCTTGTCACCACCACTGAAGGCATGCCACTAGCGAGCAGAAAAGGAAGGTTAGAGAAAGTTCTATGTCATATATCTATATCCAGATTTCTAGGATTCAGTGGATCATCACTAAAAAACAAAAGAAAAACCTACAGTGCCAGATAAGTCCTTGGGTCTCTGAGAAATGTCTCAGTTGCAGCATAGCGATGCCCATGGCCTCAGTCTCCCCATCATGGCAGCGACCAGCTTCAGCTGCTGTCTACCCCTCCTGTGCCACTTCCCTCCTAGGCTCCTGGGCTTCATCATGTGCTGACCTACAACATGCTTGGAGGTTGGCAAACCAGTAAAGGACACAACAGCCACCTGCACCAGGGTCTCACTGATTATGGAGAGTTTGCCTACTTGAACACTGTGAGGTAGGAACCATTGGTTAGGACTGGGAAGCAGAAATGGGGAGAAAGGTGGAGAGGAACTGGCTTTGAGCCTTAAGTTGAATATTTCCCCAGGAACTTGCCATAAGAATATCAGTGAGATGATGGGGTTCCTGATGAGAAGCTCATCATGGGATTCCCCATATATGGACAGACCAACCACCTCACTTCTTCAGATGTGTCTGTGGCAGCACCCACCTTAGAACAAGGTCTATTTGGACCCACAACTAGGAGGCTAACTTTAAGTCTACCATGAAGTTAACTCCCCTCAGGAGAGGCTGCAGTGGAAATTCTGGTCAGTTGGGGAGTGGGGTTAGATAATCTTTGGGTTCTTTTCAGTTATAAGATAACTCATGTCATTATACATGTTTCCTTCTATCTCGCCAAATGGAGATAGAAACATTCCCCAGGGAGAGATAAATCATCTTCAGAATTGAAGAGGTCTTGCTCTAACATGTATAACATGACCTTCAGTTCAGTTCAGTCGCTCAGTCGTGTTCGACTCTTTGCGACCCCATGAATCGCAGCACGCCAGGCCTCCCTGTTCATCACCATCTCTCAGAGTTCACTCAGACTCAGGTCCATCGAGTCAGTGATGCCATCCAGCCATCTTATTCTCTGTCGTCCCCTTCTCCTCCTGCCCCCAATCCCTCCCAGCATCAGTCTTTTCCAATGAGTCAACTCTTCGCTTGAGGTGACCAAAGTATTGGAGTTTCAGCTTCAACATCTGTCCTTCCAATGAACACCCAGGACTGACCTCCTTTAGGATGGACTGGTTGGATCTCCTTGCAGTCCAAGGGACTCTCAAGAGTCTTCTCCAACACCACAGTTCAAAAGCATCACTCTGTCATGTCCAACTCTTTGTGACCCCATGGACTGTAGACTACCAGACTTCATCCATGGGATTTTCCAGGCAAGTGTATTGGAGTGGGCTGCCATTTCCTTCTCCAGGGGATTTTCCCAACCCAGGGATCGAACCTGGGTCTCCCACACTGCAAACAGTTGCTTTATCATCTGAGCCATCAAGGAAGCCCTTTTAATAGTAAGAATTTAAATTTAAGTAAAATGCAAAGTTTTTAAATTGCTGCTTCTTTATTTTTAGAATAAAACAGCTTTCAGGGAAATCGCAACTCTTTTGTAAGCTCAATGTAATACTCAAGCTACTTCTGTTTAATAACTATGTCTAAGACAACTTATAGGGCACTTGTATGTGTCAGGCAATGTGCTGGACACTAGCAATATAATTAGGTAAGTCAGTTTCTGCTCTCATGGAGCTCATAGCCCACATGTAGAAAGCAAACTCCCTGGTGGCTCAATGGTAAAGAGTTCATTTGCCAAAGTAGGAGACTTGGGTTCAATCCCTGGGTTGGGAAGATCACTTGCTGCTTTCAGGGAAATCGCAACTCTTTTGTAAGCTCAATGTAATACTCAAGCTACTTCTGTTTAATAACTATGTCTAAGACAACTTATAGGGCACTTGTATGTGTCAGGCAATGTGCTGGACACTAGCAATATAATTAGGTAAGTCAGTTTCTGCTCTCATGGAGCTCATAGCCCACATGTAGAAAGCAAACTCCCTGGTGGCTCAATGGTAAAGAGTTCATTTGCCAAAGTAGGAGACTTGGGTTCAATCCCTGGGTTGGGAAGATCGCTTGCAGAAGGAAGTGGCAACCCACTCTAGTATTCTTGCTTGGGAAATCCCATGGACAGAGGAGCCTGGTGGACTACAGTCCATGGAGTCACAAAAGAGTTGATCATAATTTAATGGCTAAGCAACAACAGGAAGCAAAAACACAAAGGACATGGATCACATGCCTTCATAGATCACAGCCCTGTCGTGGCAAAGGGGCTTGCATAACTCAATGAAGCTATGAGCCATGCTGTGCAGGGCCACCCATGAAGGATGGATCATTGTGGAGAGTTCTGAGAAAATGCAGTTCACTGGAGGAGGGAATGGCAAACCACTTGAGTCAGGACACAGTTCTGTGTCTTTTCAGACGCAGTATGAAAAGTCAAAAAGATATGACACCAAAAGATGAGGCCCCCAGCTTGGAAGGTGTCCAATATACTACCAGGGAAGAGTGGGAGGCAATTACTAACAGCTCCAGAAAGAATGAAGCAGCTGTGCCAAAGCAGAAATGAAGCTCAGTTGTGAATGTGTCTGGTGGTGAAAGTAAAGCTCAATGCTATAAAGAACAATATTGCATAGGAACCTGGAATGTTACGTCCATGAATCAAGGTAAATTAGACATGGTCAAGCAGGAGATGGCAATAGTGAACATCAACATTTTAGGAATCAGAGAACTAAAATGAACAGGAATGGGCAAATTTAATTCAGTTGAATTATATTTGAATTGTATCTACTACTGAGGGGCAGGAATCACTTAGAAGAAGTGAAGCCCTTATAGTCAATAGAAGAGTCTGAAAGACAGTAGTTGGGTACAGTCTCAAAAATGACATGCTGGTTTCATTTCATTTCCAAGGTAAACCATTCAACATCATAGTAATCCAATTCTATGCCCCAACCACTGATGCCAAAGAAGCTGAAGTTGAATGGTTCTATGAAGTTGAAGACCTACAAGACCTTCTAAAACTAACACCAAAAAATGATGTCCTTTTCATCACAGGGGACTGGAATGCAAAAGTAGGAAGTCAAGAGATACCTGGAGTAACAGGCAAATTTGGCCTTAGAGTACAAAATGAAGGAGGGCAAAGGCTAACAGAGTTTTGCCAAGAGAACACATTGGTTATAGCAAACACATACTTCCAAGAACACAAGAAACAATTCCACACATGGACGTCACCAGATAGTCAATACCAGAATCAGCTTGATTATATTCTTTGCAGTCAAAGATGGAGAAGCTGTATACAGTGGGCCAAAACAAGACCTGGAGCCAACTGTGGCTCATACCATCAGCTCCTTATTGCAAAATTCAGGCTTAAATTGAAGAAAGTAGAGAAAACCACGAGACCATTCATGTATGACCTAAATCAAATCCCCTATGATTGTACAGTGGAGGTAACACATAGATTCAAGGGATTAGATATTGTAGACAGAGTGTCTGAAGAACTATGGACAGAGGTTTGCGACACTGTATGGGAGTCAATGACCAAAACCATCCCAAAGAAAGAGATATGCAAGAAGACAAAGTGGTTGTCTGAGGAGACTTTTAACATAGCTGAGGAAAGAAGAGAAGCAAAAAGCAAGGAAAGATACACCCAAAAAGAAAGGGAAAGATATACCCAACTGATTGCAGAGTTCCAGAGAAGAGCAAGGAGAGATAAGAAGGCCTTAAATGAACAATGAAAAGAAATAGAACAAAGCAATAGAATGGGGAAGACTAGAGATCTCTTCTGGAGAAGGAAATGGCAACCCACTCCAGTGTTCTTGCCTGGAGAATCCCAGGGATGGCAGAGCCTGGTGGGCTGCCATCTATGGGGTTGCACAGAGTTAGACATGACTGAAGCGACTTAGCAGAAATCTCTTCAAGAAAATTGGAGATATCATGGGAATATTTCATGCAAGAATAGGCACAATAAAGGACAGAAACAGTAAGGACCTAACAAAAGCAGGAGAGATTAAAAGGAGGTGGCAAGAATACACAAAAGAATCATACAAAAAAGGCCTTAATGACCCAGATAAGCATGATGGTGTGGTCACTCAGCTAGAGCCAGACATCTTGGAGTGTGAAGTCAAGTGGGCCTTAAGAAGCATTACTACAAACAAAGCTAGAGGAAGTGATGGAATTTCAGCTGAGCTATTTTAAATCCTAAAAGATGATGCTGTTGAAGTATTTCATTCAATATGTTAGCAAATTTGGAAAACTCAGCAGTGGCCACAGGATTGGAAAAGGTCAGTTTTCATTTCAATCCCAAAGAAAGGTAATGCCAAAGAATATTCAAACTACCACACAATTGCACTCATCTCACACGCTAGCAAGGTAATGTTAAAAATCCTCTAAGCTAGGATTCTGAAGTATGTGAACCAAGAACTTCCAGATGTACAAACTAGATTTAGAAAAGGCAGAGGAACCAGAGAGCAAATTGCCAATGTCCTTTGGATCAGAGAGAAAGCGAGGAATTCCAGAACAACATCTACTTCTGCTTCATTGACTGAACTAAAACCTTTAACTGTGTGGATCACAACAAACTGTGGAAAATTCTTCAAGAAATGGAAATAGCAGACCACCTTATCTGCCTCCTGAGAAACCTGTATACAGGTTAAGAAGCAACAGTTAGAACCAGACATGAAACAATGGACTGGCTCAAAATTGGGAAAGGAGTACATCAAGGCTGTATATTGTCACCTGCTTATTTAACTTATATGCAGAGTACATAATGCAAAATGCCAAGCTGAATGAATCCCAAGCTGGAATCAAGATTGCCAGGAGAAATAGCAACAGCCTCGGATATGCAAATAATACCACTCTAATGGCAAAAAATGAAGAAGAATTAAAGAGCCTTTTGATGAAGGTAAAGGAGGAAAGTGTGGCTTAAAACTCAGCATTCAAAACACTCAGATCATGGCATCTGGTCCCGTCACTTCATGGCAGATAGATGGGGAAATAGTGGAAGCAGTGACAGATTTTATTTTCTTGGGCTCCAAAATCACTGCAGTCACTGCAGCCAAGAAATTAAAAGACATTTGCTTCTTTGAAGGAAAGCTATGACAAACTTGTGCTTAGTCGCTTAGTCATGTCTGACTCTTTGTGACCCCATAGACTGCAGCCTGCCAGGCTCCTCTGTCCATGGGGATTCTCCAGGCAAGAATATTGGAGCAGGTTTCCATGCTCTCCTCCAGGGAATCTTCCCGACCCAGGGATTGAACCTAGGTCTCCTGCATTGCAGGTAAATTCTTTTACCATCTGAGCCACAAAGGAAGCCCATGACAAACCTAGTCAGTATATTAAAAAGCAAAAACATCATTTTTCAAATAATGTCCACATGGTCAAAGCTATGGTTTTTCCAGGAGTCATGTATGGATGTGAGAGTTGGACCACAAAGAAGGCTGAGCCCCGAAGAATTGATGCTTTTGAACTGTGGTGCTGGAGAAGATTTTGGAGAGGTCCTTGGACTGCAAGGAGATCAAACCAGTAAATCCTAAAGGAAATCAGCCCTGAATATTCATTGGAAGGACTGATGTTGAGGCTCTAATACTTTGATCACCTGATGTGAAGAGCTGACTTATTGGAAAAGACCCTGATGCACAGAAAGATTGAGGGAATGAGGAGAAGGGGGCAACAGAGGATGGCATGGTTGGATAGCATCACTGACTCAATGGACATGAATCTGAGCAAACACTGGAAGTAAGTGAAGGACAGGGAAACCTGGCATGTTGCAGTCCATGGGGTCACAAAAAGTTGGACAAGACTTAGTAACTGAGCAATAACAACCACAATGAAGAGTTGAAAGGAGCCAGGCAAGCAAAAGTTAGGAAGAATGATTTTATAAAGAAGTGGTAACAGCATTAGCAAAGGATTGAAGGCAAGAAAGAGTTTGAAAGTGAAAGTGAAAGTCACTCAGTCCTGTCTGACTCTCTGAGACCCTGTGTACTGTAGCCCATCAGGCTCCTCTGTCCATGGGATTTTCCAGGCAAGAATACCATATTGGGTTGCCGTTCCCTTCTCCAGGGCATCTTCCTGATCCAGGAATTGAACCCAGGTCTCCTGCATTGCAGACAGATTCTTTACCGAGAAGAGTTTCAGTTTAGTTCAGTTCAGTCACTCAGTTGTGTC
>SJYC01050226.1:0-17405 GCA_006408675.1 Madoqua kirkii | reverse complement strand
TACCATATTGGGTTGCCGTTCCCTTCTCCAGGGCATCTTCCTGATCCAGGAATTGAACCCAGGTCTCCTGCACTGCAGACAGATTCTTTACCGAGAAGAGTTTCAGTTTAGTTCAGTTCAGTCACTCAGTTGTGTCGAGCTCTTCACAACCCCATGGACTATAGCACACCAGGCCTCCCTGTCCGTCACCATCTCCTGGAGTCTACCCAAATTCATCTCCATTGAATGGTGATGCCATCCAACCATCTCATCCTCTGTCATCCCCTTTTCCCTCCCTCCCTCCCTCAATCTTTCCCAGCAGTAGGGTCTTTTCAAATGGGTCAGCTCTTTACATCAGGTGGCCAAAGTATTGGAGTTTTAGCTTCCAATGAACACCCAGGACTGATCTCCTTTAAGATGGACTGGTTGGATCTCCTTACAGTCGAAGGGACTCCCAAGAGTCTTCTCCAACACCATAGTTCAAAAGCATCAATTCTTCGGTGCTCAGCCTTCTTCACAGTCCAATTCTCACATCCATACATTACCGCAGGAAAAACCATAGCCTTGACCAGATGGACCTTAGTTGGCAAAGTAATGTCTCTGCTTTTGAATATGCTATCTAGGTTGGTCATAGCTTTCCTTCCAAGGAGTAAGCATCTTTTAATTTCATGGCTGCAATCACCATCTGCAGTGATTTTGGAGCCCCCCAAAATAAAGTCAGCCACTATTTCCCCAACTATTTGCTATGACGTGATGGGACGGATGCCATGATCTTTATTTTCTGAATGTTGAGTTTTAAGCCAACTTTTTCACTCTCCTCTTTCAATTTCATCAAGAGGCTCTTTAGTTCTTCTTCAGTTTCTGCCATAAGGGTGGTATCATCTGCATATCTGAGGTTACTGATATTTCTCCCAGCAATCTTGATTCCAGCTTGTGCTTCCTCCAGACCAGCATTTCTCATGATGTACTCTGTGTATAAGTTAAATAAGCAGGGTGACAATATACAGCCTTGATGTATTCCTTTTGCTATCTGGAACCAGTCTGTTGTTCCATGTCCAGATCTAACTGTTGCTTCATGACCTGCATAGAGATTTCTCAAGAAGCAGGTCAGGTGGCCTGGTATTCCCATCTCTTTCAGAATTTCCCACAGTTTATTGTGATTCACACAGTCAAAGGCTTTGGCATAGTCAGTAAAGCAGACTAGAGGAGTTTAGCATAGCTGTTTTTAAAAAATGAGACACTAGAGCTTTAAAAAGGAGAGTGAAGTCACAGTAAGCTCCCAGATCCTCTACCAGGAGTTCCTGGGCTTTTTCATCAGAATTGTCATTAAATATGACTTAGATTCAAGGAATATTATTATCCTGTACATCTT
This sequence comes from Madoqua kirkii, assembly GCA_006408675.1. Taxonomy (NCBI): domain Eukaryota; kingdom Metazoa; phylum Chordata; class Mammalia; order Artiodactyla; family Bovidae; genus Madoqua; species Madoqua kirkii. The sequence continues at coordinate 16,054 of SJYC01050226.1, read as the reverse complement.
TGGTGAAGGTTACACCTTACCAGGACCTATCCTTGTATTTCAGGAGCTATTTTCAGAAATAAGGGAATTGCTATAAGTTGGAAAGTAGCCCCAAGCAATGCAGGATACCCTAGTTTGATTACTGGGTTGGGAAGATCCACTGGAGAAGGGATAGGCTACCCATTCCAGTATTCTGGCCTTGGTGAATTCAATGGACCGTGTAGTCCATGGGGTTGCAAAGAGTCGGATCCAACTGAACGACTTTCACTTTCACTTGGAAGAAGAAGCTAAAGAAACAGGATATCCCAGACTGCTGATCAAGTAGCTGATTCTGCTGGCAAGGGACCACTGACACAGGATATAAAATTGCAATGACTGGGAAGTGAATGTGATGAGCCTCCCAAATCCTAGAGCAGAGATTCCTAAACTTTTCGGTGGTGAGCACCTCAAGTAGTTATGCAATGTTTAAAAAGTTGATACCTTCAATTGACAAAGAAATTTGGGTAATGAGTGGCTCTGGAATAAAGTGCTGACTTGTTTAAATTGCCACTATAATGGATCTTGGGGAAAAGAGGAACAAGGTTCAAGACCTTGCCAAATTAATATATATAATAGAAATCTCGTTAGCAGTTCCTTTTGGAAAAGGTTGTGAAATATGGAAAACTATTATTGAGAAAGCTACTCACTTATGATTCCCATGATCCTGGAGATGTGTATTTCTGAAACACATACCCTTCAAACAACATTTGCTTGACTTCTTTTTGGGTTTGCCTTTAGTGTTTTAAGGAAGTAAAGGAGACTTTCTGTCTAGGCCCATGGGAGTCACAGAAGATAACACGAAGGCACTCAGGAAGCCACATTAGTGGGTCCATGTGGATAACTACCAGACATCATGAATTTTCAGTGCTATCTTTTCTTGCTCTTAAATTGTCTACAAGAAAAAGCTCCCAGGATCTTGATGGCTCAGATCTCTTGTTCCAGGCTCCTTGACTTCATAAGTGTGATGACCTATGACTTCATGGTAGCTGGGACACATGTACAGGCACAATAGTCTCTTGTATGTAGGAACCAAGGATTGATGTGACATGGGTTATTTCAACTGTGTAAGAAAGAGAAGACTCAAATATGCAGAAGGAAGATGAGGAAGGATTTGGAGCCTTGGTTGTGGGAAAACAGGCTTTCTCTTTGGGGGACAATAGCTAGACTTTGTTAATCAAGTGGGACAAACACTGGTGAAGAATAATGTCTGTGTTGCTTCTGCAGGGATATACTGTGAAGTACTGGAGAGACAACGGCATCCCTTCAGAGAAGCTCATCATGGGGTTCCCCACCTATGGGAGGACCTTCTGGCTCAGCACTTCTGACACCTCAGTCTGTGCCCCAGTCTCTGGAGCAGGGTCATCTGGTCCTTACACACTTGAGGCTGGCTTCTGGGCTTACTATGAGGTAACCACCATGGCTAATGCAGGCTAAAATGCCCTGGGGGAAAATTCAACCCTCCAAGACATCTTGCTATTCTTATATTCTTGAGATTTTATACCCTGGCTTTTACAGATCTGTGGAAAGGCAGGTTGATAGCTGTGGAATACTTTTCACTTAAGAAAATTATCTGAATTGTCTTTTGGGTTTAAAAAAAATATAGATTTATTTACTTTAATTGGAGGTTAATTACTTTACAATATTGTATTGGTTTTGCCATACAACAACATGAATCTGCCACAGGCATACATGTGTTCTCCATCCTGAACTCCCCTCCCTCCTTCCTCCCCATACCATCCTTCTGGGTCGTCTCAGTGCACCAGCCCCAAGCATCCAGTTTTGAAGTGTATGGTACCATCTTTCCCACAGCTCAAAGCGATACTGAATTTCACGACATCCATGTAAATAGGTGGAGAAGGATTTCAACAGACTAGCCTGGGGAGGGCAAATATTATGATTTCTCCACCAAACTGAATTGAATGAATTTACTAAAAATTTATGCTGACAATACACAGAATGATTAGCAGTGTTTGTTACTCAAGTGTTTGTGGAAGAATGATCTCAGCACGTATGGTCATGCTTACCATTTCTCAATCTCTCCTATGTACAGAATTAAAATTTCACTGGCTTGCTGCCTGTTTTCATAGAGATTTGTGTTCATTTTTTGAAACAAAATCACTTTTGAGATACATATGGGAAATTAATGTAGATATTTCACAATGTCCCCTTTTCCATCCCCTTCCCATTTCTTACTATTTTTCTCCCAGTTAAAAGTCCTTTCTTCTCCAACACGTGACATAATCTGACATGTTCAGTGTTGCCTTCCTCATTCCTCCATAGAGCTGTACATTCCTAAGTAAAGCCACAATTGAAGACCAAAAAGTCCTATATGCTCATAAAAATACTGAGCGGTTTGGCTGTGACAATATTAAGAGCTGTAGATATGTTGTGAACAATGTAAAAAAAAATACAATTCTAGCTTTGAATCCTAAGCTTATCAGGAGCCCATTTCACCAAAATCTATGTTTTAAATATTCACAGAGTGGGGTACACACCAGGCAGTGTCTAGATAAGTACTTTGAATGCAGCTTCTATGAGGTCTGACCTTGGCACACCTAAAGTAACTTGTGAAACTTCAGGACATCATTAAAATGGGGAGAGGAGGGTAGCCAATTCACTAACCTGCCCGAGGAGTCCTTCTTGTACTTCAGTCCAGGCCCAGGGTGTCAGTTCAGTTCATTTCAGTTCAGTTGCTTAGTCGCAGCACGTCAGGCCTCCCTGTTCATTACCACCTCTCAGAGTTCACTCAAACTCACGTCCATTGAGTTTGTGATGCCATCCAGCCATCTCATCCTTGGTCATCCCCTTCTCCTCCTGTCCCCAGTCCCTCCCAGCATCAGAGTCTTTTCCAGTGAGTCAACTCTTCTCATGAGGTGGCCAAAGTACTAGAGTTTCAGCTTCAGCATCATTCCTTCCAAAGAAATCCCAGGGTTGATCTCCTTCAGAATGGACTGGTTGGATCTCCTTGCAGTCCAAGGGACTCTCAAGAGTCTTCTCCCACACCACAGTTCAAAAGCATCAATTCTTCGGTGCTCAGCCTTCTTCACAGTCCAAGTAGATGAGTTTAATTCTTTTTGTGACCCCAGTGCTTGCCACTCTGCCTGATTTGCATGGTAGGAACTCAGTATGATGATGACTGATAGACTAAATAGATGATGTAATGGGAAAGGGGGATTTTTGACTTGGTTTTACATGAATTTAGGACAGGCTATCTAATTGGGGCATTCTCACTCCACACCAGGGAACTTGGACAGTTGGAAGAGCTCCTTTTCAGGTACTGTATTCTTCAACTCTGTTCTTTATATTTGCTCTTTGCTAAAAAACTTCTTGTACTGAACATAGACTGTCGCTTCATTTCTTATATGATAGTATACATGTTTCAATGCCATTCTCCCAAATCATCCCACCCCCCCCCTCCCTCAGAGGCCAAAAGTCCGTTCTATACCTCTGTGTCTCTTTTGTTGTCTCACATACAGGGTCATCATTACTATCTTTCTAAATTCCATATATATATGTGTCAGTACACTGTATTGGTGTTTTTCTTTCTGGCTTACTTCACTCTGTATAAAAATCGGATGCTTGGGGCTGGTGTCCGGGATGATCTGGGGAGATGGTGTGGGGTGGGAGGTGGGAGGGGGCTTCGACACTGGGAGATCGTATACACCTGTGGCTGATTCATGTCAATGTATGGCAGAACCAATACAGTATTGTAAAGTAGAATAAAGTATTAAAAACAAAAACAAACAAAAAAAACTTCTTGTTACTTCTCATTCTGTGCATCCATTGTTTTCCCAAGTTCTTGGATCTTTTTTATAATCATTACTTTGAACTCTTTCTCAGGTAGACTGGCACTTTCTACTTCATTTAGTTGTTCTGGGGTTTTATCTTATTTCAAGCGAAGCATATTTCTCTGCCATCTCATTTTGTCTAAAATAATTGTATTTTTATGTAGGTGGAATGTTAGTTATTAGTTATATTTCTCAGCCTTGGAGAAGTGGCTCTCTGTAGGGTATGTCTTATGTAACCTAGGAGTACACTCCCCATTCATCTCCCAAGGACTAGGGACCAGTGGTCTCAGGGTAAGTTCTGACCTGTTTACAGACTCAGTTCCTCAGGCTGCAGAATTATAGTTTTCTGCCTTATGACGCTTGCCCTCTGGTGGGTGAGCCAGAGGCTAGACTAGAGGTTTGTCAGGCTTCCTGGTTTGTCTGCCCCCTGGAGGAGCCAGTGCCTGCCCAGTGGTGAGTGGAGCTGGAGGTCTTGTTCCTCCAGCAGGCAGGGCCATGTCAAGGGGCATCTTTAAAGGTGGCTGTGGGCTCAGGAAGTCTTTTGACAGGCTGTCTTCTGATGGATGGGGCTGCATCCCCACCCAGTTTGTTGTTTGGCCTGACACATCCCAGCTTTGGAGCCTAGAGTCTGTTGGATGGGGCCAGGTCTAGCTGCTAATGACCCAAGCAAGATGTCTATCTCCAGTCAGAGTTCATGCAGATGAACACCCCCTACCCCAAAATTTTTACCACCAATATCTTTGTCCCAGGATGAGCCACCACTCTCCTCACCTTCCCAGGAGACCCTCAAAACCCTAACAGGTAGGTCTTGCTCAGACTTCTATGAAGTTACTGCTTTTGCCCCGAGTGTTGGTGTGCATGAGACTTTGTGTGTAGCTTTTAAGAATGGAGTCTCTATTTCCCCCAGTTCTGTGAAGCTCCTGCCATTAAACCCCACTGGCCTTCAAAGTCAAAGGCTCTGGAGGCTGTTCTCGATGTCAATTATAAGGCTGACATGGAGCTCAGAACTTTCACACCTGTGGAAGGACTTCTGTTGTATTATTCTTCAGTTTGTGAGATCTGATCATATCACAAGTGTACCCTTCCTAGTGTCTCATTGTGGTTACTTCTTTATGTCTTTGGATACCGGATAGTTGTTTAGCAATGAGTTGTGATTTTGGTGTGCTTGTGAGAAGAGGTGAGCCCACAAAGTTTTTTCTACTCTGCCACCTTGTCTAGGAATTGGAGGAGCCCCTAAAACATTTACTCTGCCTTAAGTATCCTCTACATCTAGCAAGCCCAGATACAAAGTCAAGCAAGCCATCCAAATCCTTAATGTGTATAGACCAACAGTCTCCTATCACCAGGGCTAGCAGTAGAAAACATAAAACTCTTTTCTGGGACTTATAGCTAGAGGGTGGGGGTGCACAAGTATAATATTTCAGTAAAGTGAAGCCACTCTACTGAGCACGCATTAGGAAACCCTCGGACCCTTCTACATTTCTACAGAACAAACCAGCACGTGGAGAGAGCACCCTCTGTACAATGAGTCTTTATGCAGTCATATAGTAATTATGAGCCCTTTGCCCCTCCCTGCGCCCCATGCTGGCAGACAGGAGGGTCAGAGCAATGCAGAAGGACAAGAGCAGCTCTGTCCTCAGTCCTGGAGACTCTGTGGTCAGGAGGAGCATGTGAAGGTAGTCACAGCTTTTCAGTTGTAGTACAAGCTTAGGTAGGCCAAACGGTTCCGATGCTTTCTAAATTCCTTGTCTGTGGACAGCTGCAATGAAAAATACTGTCAAAGTCAATATTCACATGGGAACTCCCTGCCTCTGGTCTTCCTGGATGTGTGAAATAGACCCATATGTAAGAGCTGTTTTAGCCTGAGCCCCAACCACACAGTAACCTAATCCAGTGAATCTCTCAACTAGGTATATATATCTGTATATCTACTCTTTGTCATCTTTTTCTGGAATATATCATGCTAGGAATGATTTTCTACTTGGCAAATCATCATCTTTGAAAATAAAAATTATGTGTTTAATTCTTGGATGTTACCTGTAGGCCCTAGCACAATGATGTTAGTACACTTGGCATTTAATAAACACTTGCAGAATTAATCCAAAGTTCCACCAGGGGGGAAAGGACACCTCTGGATTTATTACAAATAACATGGGCTGACCATTTATTATGCTACAGGTCTGGTGCTATAATATCTCAGTCTTTACAACTTCATCATATCAAGTCTAGTTTATATCCATTTTAAAGATAAGCAAACTGAGGCTTAGAAAAGTTAGAGGATACATAGCAAACAAATATGGAACTAGTGTTTGAATTCAGGCATCTGTTCCTAAAATCCATGTTCTTGTCAGAATGATCCATTGCACCTTGATGATCTAACACTAAGTGATGTGATGGGAAGAGCACTGGCGTAAAAGTCACATGATCTGTATTCTAGCAACTTCAACAAGCCATTTAGTCCATCTAAGCCTCAATTGGACTTCCTTGGTAGCTCTGCTGGTCAAGAATCCACCTGCAATGTGGAGAACTGGGTTCGATCCTTGGGTTGTGAAGAGCCCCTGGAGGACGGTGTGGCAACCCACTCCAATATTCTAGTCTGGAGAATTCCCACAGATGGAGGAGCCTGGCAGGCTATAGCCTATGGGGTTGCAGAGTCAGATGTGAAAGTGTTAGTCACTTCAGTCGTGTCTGACTCTTTGTGACCCCATGGTCTGTAGCCCGCCAGGTTCCTCTGTCCATGGTATTCTCCAGGCAAGAACACTGGAGTGGGTCGCCATTCCCTTCTCTAAAAGAGTCGGATGCAATTGAGTGACTAAGCACAGCATAATCCTCAGTTTCCTCCTCAATCATAGAAGATAATTATCTCAGACTACCACAAAGATTATTTGAAGACTAAATAAGAAATTGTGACTTTTGTTCAGTAACATACACCTTTAGAAATCTAGTGAAATTGCATAACCCTCCAAAATTTCCCATATGTATATATTACACAAAATTGTGTGAGTAATTTCATGGGATCAAGGATTTCGTGAAGCTTATTCACAGACCCCTGGTTAAGAATCACAGATACATGTGGACATATTAGGTAATGGCTCCACAGAAGTCCAATCATATTACCTCAGTTTTCAGGGTTCTTTTCTGTAGACATGGAACCTGAGCCCAGTCTGGAGATCCAAATTTCATTGGCCAGGTGACTTTCTGGGGTGCCTTTTTCTCTAGTTTATATGTGCCAGGGCTAGAAATAAAAATATAAAACCTTATGTTGAAGAGTTAGTGACCACCACAATTCTAGTTTGGAGAAATCCCACAGAGGAGCCTGGCAGGCTACAGTCCATGGGGTTGCAGAGTCAGATGTGAAAGTGTTAGTCACTTCAGTCATGTCTGACTCTCTGTGACCTCATGGACTGTAGCCTGCCAGGTTCCTCTGTCCATGGCATTCTCCAGGCAAAAATACTGAAGTGGGTGTAGTGACCACAGACTTCATCAGTACTACCTGTGTACCTGAACTAGTCCTAACTCTCTTGGAAAAGGCAACAGACAGATTAGATCTTAATGTTAGGCAAGCACAGGGTTCCTGTGCCTGCTAATGTGCTTCTAAATAGGTGTTAGTGTTCAAGATTTTTAGTCCTGACATGCAGTGAAGGTAAAAATCAACTCTAGTTTAAGCTATTTCTGCAACCTCACTCTTCTTAACTGAGAGACCGAGAGATCCCAGAAGTGGTGGATGATAACAGAGATTTGCCGCAGTGATGCTAATTAGTACCCATGATGTGAAATTTCTCAGCAATAGAATATTTTGTATTCCCTTTGTTCATATCATTTTGTCTTTGGGTGTAGATGCTTAACTGTGGAAATAAGATGTAGAATGGACATGGGAAACAAGCTTCATCATCTCCACTTCTTTACTACAACCTTAAGAAAGTTATATTTCCTCTCTGATCCTTGGAATTCTCACCAGTAAAAGAAAGACCTTGACGATGCCCTACAATTTTCAATGGCTTCCTAAAGCACTGAGACCTCCCTCCTTGGTCTATGAGGTTTATGGACTCAGCCCTTCTTCCTCCTCTGTTCTCACTTTCTCCTTGCCCACTGCACTGTAGCCACACTAGCCTTCTCTCTTTCTCCACACACCTCCCAACTACATCCTTTGTACTTGCAGTTCCTTCTGGCTGGGAAGCTCTTGGCCTAGATCTTCACAGTCAGTTCAGCTTTGTCATTGTTCTTTCAGATCAAGTGTCATTTCCCAGAAAGACCAATCCTTGCCAAAGCAGATTCCAGCCATCACTCTATGTCATATCATCTTTGTAAAAAATATTACTCTTTTTATTTATTTATTTTAGGCTGTACTGGGTCTTTGCTGGTTCTCAAGCTTTCTCTCTCAGTGCAGTGAGCAGGGGCTAGCCTCCAGCTGCAGTATGTGGGCTTCTCATTGCAGCAGTGCCTCTTGCTGTGAAGCATGGGCTCTAGGGAGTGCCGGCCACACTAGTTGTGGCTCCCAGGCTCTAGAGCACAGGCTCAGGAGTTGTGCATGGGCTTAGTTGCTCCAAGGCATGCTGGATCTTTCCAGATCAGGGATCCAACCTGTTTCGCCTGCATTTCCAGGCACATTCTTTACCACTAAGTCATCAGGGAAGGTCCCCCCACCCCTCCCTATTATATCATTTTGTTTGGTGTTATTCAGCATTCCACCAGGTCACCACACTTTCTGGTGTGCCTGTGGTAGCTCCAGCTCATGGCTACTATCTTGGCATAATTATTAATAAGACACCCTTAAATTCTCAGAAGTGTCACATGCTGACTAATAAATTAAATGGTCACTCTGTATCACCACTGATTACTTTCTTGTTTATTGGCTTCTCATCTGTCTGGACTCTAGAATGTAAGCTCCAAGAAATGATGACGGGTGTAATGCAAAATCTTTGAAACCTACACAACTTCTTGGCCTTTTATAAATATTTATTGAATGAATCACCACACTCTACAATTTTATAATTCTAGAGACCTGGAAGGCAAGAGGTTGAATCTTTAAAGCTAAATGGTTTCTTATTTAGAGGGCGTGGTTGAGATGTAACCCCCTTTTTTACTTCCTTTCCTATTGCTCTTTGTTGAAGTGCACCAAAAGAAGGGGCACATACCCAGGATAACAAGGGTCCTTTGAGTATGTCCGAAAGCGAGGTGACAAGGTATTAAATGGAGCAAAATTTGGTTTGTGTGTTTGCTCCTGAAGATTGACTGTCTGGTACATGCCTGGGTAAGGTGTCACATCCTGTTTCCAAGAAAAAGATCAATATGTCAGAGGGTGATGTATATATATGTAAACACTTCTAAGTAGAAAAAACAAAGTCATCCTCCCCCTCTTCATGTATCAGCTATGGTTTAACTATCTCAAGCTATAGAATTAGGCCCACAGTAGGTAGAAAACCAAGATAAGAGTATGCTTCAGCTACCTAAAGGTACCTAATGTTTTGGCTATAGAAATAAACTGAGGGGGGGGGTTCAGGATGGGGAACACATGTAACCTGTGGCAGATTCAGGTTGATGTATGGCAAAACCAATACAATATTGTAAAGTAATTAACCTCCAATTAAAATAAATACATTCATATTAAAAACATAAACCTATGGGGGCAGAGAGCCAAGGTAACCTATTGTAGCTAATATCCCCACCATCCCACCATCCCCACTTAGATTTTCTTTTGGAGCTAGTATCCCTCTCCCTGAGCGTGTCAAGAAAATGTCCAACAAAAGATTAGGAACCTATACTGAAGACTTGAAATCCAATCACACAAAAAGGTTAAGAAGTTAGAACTGGTGTTTTAACTGATAAGATATTATACTATATATTACATGTAATTATATGATGCATATAAACAAAGCTTCCAGTATTTTATCAGCAGGTGTCTCAGGACTGAAGCCCTACCTTGGTACCATTTCTTCTGAGAATTATTTTCCACTCTCCTAGGACACTCACACACACATTTCCCATGTTAACAGCCAAGTTTTTATGTAGACTTCTTAGTAGCTTTTGTCCAGATGACTTTCATCTGAATTTCAGGACATACTTTAGGTAACCTCCAACCATGCTCCCCAACGCAAATACATGCAGCAACATGGATCACACTGAAATCTAAGCACGTCCAGCCATTTCTAACCTTGTTCTTTGGCTTAAACCTCACAGCTGTTCTGGCTCCAAAACCATATCCTTTTATACTGGTTGGGATCTTATCGAGGTTGTATGCCAAGTCTTTACTCTTCACGTGTTATGTAGAAAACAAACAAAGACAAAACATGCACAGAGAACATTATAGTCATTAAAACGGAGTGATCTCAAGAGTATTCCTCAATCTTCTCTGCTCAAGTTGCCCTTTCTTTCTTGATTCCTCTGAATCAAGACCAAACAATTACATATGTAACACAGGCTTCTCTACAAAGAAATGTGGCTGGATAGGTAGAGTGAATGACATTTGAACCCAGTGAATCTACTTTTCTGAGCCCCACAGAGCTGAATCAGCTTTATATGGTTTCAACTGAATCAGATTATGATTTTATAAACTACCTATCAGCACAGACACAGTAGGTTTGGACTAAGAGGAAATATTGAGTCACCAGCCTTTGTAAGTATGAATGATAAAGGAACACTTACTGGGGGTGACATGAGGCCAAGGCTTGCATTTAGTGGGGATGGCAAACGCAAGTAATGGCCCTTTACTTTCTGATATTGGCCCTGACAGCTGGTTGCAGACAGAGGACAAGAGAGCACTTTCTCATGCTGGGACCCGGAAGGTCACAAATCGCACAGGGCTTTTCTACCAGGAAACGTGGGTATCCTTAGAGTCTGGGAACTGACACCCACCTGAGGTAAGGTGAATACTCACTTCTTCTGCTATATAACATCCAGGCCCTCTGTGGGGCACTCCCCTAATAGGGAGAAATTTGTTTCCCAACAAGTTTGGAGGATGGAAGTGAGGAAAGATCTTCCTATGCTGACATGTTCCAAAGGAGTAGTTAACCAGCATCTCTGGAGAGCGAGAAAGAGGAGAAACTCCACATGAAGGAAGTCCATGTGGTCCAAATGAGGGTTGGGGGCAGGGGCGGTATGGGGAGAGGTGGTCGAGACTTGAGCAGACTGCACTCTTAACGAAAGCGTGACCAATCCAGGAGACGGGCAAGCTACATTTCCCTCCTTTCCCCCTTGGTCTTTCCCAGCCGCCCCATCTTCCTTCTGCCTCTACTCTGACTCAGCCCTCCTCACCTGCTTTGCTGAAGCACATCGCACCAGGGCCTCTAGGGCGAGAGTTTTGAACCCCGTTGCCTAGGGAACAGGCCTGCAGGCAACCCCAGCTCTGGTGCGCCTGCGTGGCAAGGGATCCTGCCGCGGAGCCACTTTGGGCCACATTGGGTGGGAACCTGCACCGCTAGGTCCTGGAGCCCAGGCGGGTGTGAACTAACAAAAACAGAATAAGTGTATGTGTCCCAAAGAAATGAGGGACATAAAAAGGCTGAGGAGTTACTTCAGATTCAGGCACATTGATGAAGCATGAAAATCTAATGCAACATATGTTCCTAGATTGGGTCTTGAATGAAATAAGAAAGATACATTGCTGGGAAAGTTATTTAGAGATTTTTTTTCTACTTAGCCAGTCACTGAAAAGACACTGAATTATTCAACGTATTTTTTTTAAATGACTAGTATTCAACAAATATTTATTAGTGTCCAAATAATGGTAAAGATTTAACCATACTGGACCGTGTACTTAGATCATTTTGGAGATTCATCTTTGTCTCCTAAGAAGTTAATTTCCAATGTTTTCTCACTGGAAGCAGAATGATGGATTTTACCAGCCACTTCATCTCCTTGTCTTTTTCTGGAAGCTTTCCCCACCTAGTTTTCTGGACTGTTAGTAGGACAATAGTAATGCCAGAATAAAGCTAAATGGCTTGTTAGTTAAACCCTCTAAAGTTGTGGACTTTCCTTTTACAGAAATAATTTTGTTAGTTTAGTGACAATAGACTACTTGAATCCTAGAAGTGAATTACTGTCTTGGTGTAAACCAAGCTTGTTTCACTCAGCTTCCTCCCCACCACCAACAGGTGCTATTGAACTGTGGGAGCTGGATGAGAACAAGCCACTCATTGTCAGCAAGTTTTGCAAGCATGAGGTTTGTTCCAAATTATTATATTACATAAAACTTTCTTTCAGTAAGTCACACACTTAGTGCTTCTATGCATTCTGAGGAAGCTTTAGAGCATTGGAGAGCCAACAAACATGGAATAAGTTGAGAGAATTTATATCCGATCACCCTTTGCAGAGAGTTTCTTAGGGTTAATTTCTGGGTCACACTGAACATTATTAGAATCACTTGTGCAGAGACTGGTTTTGTTTGGATAAAGGGTAAGCAAGGTCTAGTCTCAATTTTGAGTTAAAGTTTCCCTAGAGCATCAGTAACCTATATAGATCAATTTTGGGAAAATAAAATAAGCAGAACAGTCTTGGACCCCAACACATTGTTTTGTTGTGTTCTCCATCAAAAATAGGCATCTATGGAATTTTTCATCTTCATTATATGGTCACAAGACTCATTCAATCCAGAAAGACTCAAGCAGGTACAGAGATGGGGAGAGAAATTTAACTTACTTTAAATTACAGAGGCATATGACACATAATCAGAGAAGGAAATGGCAACCCACTCCAGTGTTCTTGCCTGGAGAATCCCAGGGACAGGGGAGCCTGGTGGGCTGCCATCTATGGGGTTGCACAGAGCTGGAAACGACTGAAGTGACTTAGCAGCAGCAGCAGCAGCAGCATGACACATAATTGATGATCCTAGAATCTTTTGTCATCTTGTGTAAGGTTTAATACCCTTCTCAACTTATTGTGGAAAATTTACTTATCTTGTATATGATATGCCATAGTTTCAATATATAATATATCATCAAAATCCAAAGGACCATCTGATCTCTATTCCTGCCCTGCAAATATGTGTTAATATACAATATTTGTTTTTTTCTCTTTCTAACTTACTTCATTCTGACAGTAAAAGAGTGACAGTCTCTAGGCCCATTCACGTATCTACAAGTGATGCAATTTCATTCCTTAATGGGAGATTGGGATTGACATATATACTCTACCATGTGTAAAATAGATAGCTAGTGGGAATCTGCTATATAGTACAGAGAGCTCTTTTGGTGCTCTGTGATGACCTAGATGGGTGGCATGGGAGGGGTGTAAGAAAAGTCCAAGAGGGAGGGGATATACAGAGAAGCCTGATGGGCTACAGTCCATAGGGTCATGGCAGAGTCAGGCATGACTGAAGTGACTTAGTACAACACAACACAACACAATGCAACACAACACAACGCAACACAACACAACACATAGCTGATCACTTCATTGTACAGCAGAAACTAACACAACATCATAAAGCAACTATACTCCAATAAAAAATAAATCAAAGGAAGAGTAGATAGAGTTTACACCAACCTTTTAACTTTCTGGTGGGAGCCCAGCCAGTGCCTCATGTTGCAAGTTCCCTCAGTAAGTATAGTCATATTTCAATATCACCATAATGTTTAGAGTCAGATTCTAGAAAAGCATTTTACTTTGGGAGGTACCATGTTATATGCATTAGGAACCTCAGTTTCAAGCTAAAATTTTCCACACCAATAGTAACTTTTGTCTGGGATCTCAGTTGAAAAAATGAAACTTGTTTAAATCAGAAAATGTGCTTTACATGTACAAGCAAATCAGCTTCAGTTTCTGCCAGATCTTTAACAAGCAATTTGTTCTCACAAAAGCCCTCTGATTAGGTCAGAAACTGCCTGATGTACAGGCCTGTGATCATTATTGAATGTCAACTTGCCTGGCAGAGTTAGCTTTAATTCTGCCTTTGACCTTGGCACCTGAGACACAGACTCTGCCCAGCCCATTCCTGGGCCCATGGTAGATTCCTCATAGCAAGACCAATTTGGGTTTAATTTGTGTAGTTATTTTTAAAAATTATAGTAAGATGTAATATACAATTTACCATTTTAATCGTTTTTAAGTGTGCAATTAGGTGGCATATAGTACTTTCACATTATTGTGCAACAATCAGCACCATCCCTTATCCCAAATTGGAACTCTGTAATCATTAAACAATAACTCTCTCCTCCTAGATCTTGGCAACCACCCTTCTACTTTCAGGTTTGTGGGTTTGACTATTTTAGGTACCTCATATGAGTAGAATCGTACTGTGTTTGTCCTATGTGACTGGATTGTCATTTGATTTTATAAGGTGTTGCTTTGCTCCTCAAAATGTGGGACCAGCAGCATTGGCATCACTTGGAACTTGTGAGAAGCGTAGAATGTTCAGGTCTGTTAAATCATAATTTATACAGTGACTAGTGCCTGTTGAAAGTTGAGAAGCACTGACTTTGATTATCCTTTGAGAATTCTAACTGGCTCAGGAACCAGGCAGGAGAGTGTTCAGCCATTCACAAGTGAGCCACTCTGATGTGTCAGGAGCTTTTGGGCATTGCAATGTGTGGTAGTGAGCAAGAAAGATGTGGTCAGCCCAGCCTCCAGCAGCTTAGTTTAGAGAGAAAGAGATAGGATGGTGCCGGGGTCCAGCCCCGGTGGAACCAGGGTGATTCAAAGGGGAGGTGGAGTAGGCAAGGAACAAATTTACTTATTTATATAAGATTAGATTAGGAAGAAATAGTGTAGTAGGAAAATGAAATGGAGAAAAGATTCTGAATAATTTGGTTTACGTGGAAAGCCAATAAAGTTCCAGACAAGGAACTTGCACCATCTACGTTAGGCCACTGGTGCCTGTTTGAATATTGGAGAGTGTCCTGCCTTGGGCTGTCTCTCTTACAGATCTCAGAAGCCAGGGCAAGTAAGTAGACATGGTGAGCCTCCATGTCCCAGATGGGAAATCAGCCTGAAATTAGAGTAAAGAGAAGACACAGGGGAAACCAGTCCTTCCAATGACTGGGCCGGCCTCTATTGTCTAGAAAGTCCTTTTATACCTTTTTGATTGTACATAGAGATCAATGGGTAATACAAAATTATGCAGCATTAGCAGCCCAGACTCATCAAAACCAGACTTTTCTCTCTGCATACCTGTTTTAGGTGATTTACATCATCTTTTGGCCAGAGGATTAATAAACATTTTACAGCCCTTTTCTGATAAGGGTTTGTCAACCAGAAGACTTATTTGTGCTGATCTTCCCAAAGTCTGGTGCCACTCTCAGAAAGCACTAAATAAAGTTACATTCTTACATAGCAAAGATACAGCAATTTATAACAAGTAAAAGGAGTACAGTGATTTATAACAAAAGAAAAGTAATTAACTCAAAAGTCTAGTGTTGTTAACATCAAAACTACTATATACCTTTTTCCATATCCCGATTACATTGATTAATATCCTCCCAGGTGCCTAAAAGATAAAGAATATGGAGGCCTGGCAGCAGTAATCATTGAGTCAACAGTGAAATCCATCACCAATATGATTTTTAGCACTTTAGAAAAGGCTCTGTATCTTTAAGATGTTTTTAAGCTTTGTGCCTCTCGTGGTTGGGGGGCTGCAAGCAATTCACAAGTTGTGAAAAGTCCAGGGGAGCCTGTTAGGCAAGCTGGAGAGTTATCAGAGGGAGTTTGAACTGAAACATTCCTTTCAAGTGCAGAGGACTGAAGCCCTGAGTTAACTTTTTCCAGAGAATGTTAAAAGAGTGGAAAAGCAGGCAGATTCTGGTTTTGGGGGTACATGCTCAGGAAATGCCAGCAGGGAAACCCTGAGGCTTGACTCGCCTTGCTCATCAGGCCTCTGCCACGTGACCTTGCCACGGGTGGGATTCCTCACGCTGGCTCCTGGCAGGATAGAATTATTATTTTAGTGCTAGCCAAAAGAAATGAAGACTGTTAGAAAATGGAGAGATCATAGCTGGTAATGAAGAAGTGGTAAATCTTCCCTGATGAAGTGACATTTGGATTGAGTCCTAAAGGTTGAATGTGGAGTAGCTGATGCTTGAGGCTGAGGAAGAATTCCAGATGGAAGTGGCAGTGTGAACAGAGTTCTGCTGTGGAAGGAGCTCAGAGCTCCCTAGAGAAGGAGGTCACTGCAGCTAGGGTTAAATGGAGGTGGGGGTGCAGGATAAAAGATGAGGCTAGTTGCTGCTGGCGGTGGTGCTATGAGTTATGGTGAGGATCTCAAAACAGTCAAGTAACCTGTTCAATTCAGTTCAGTTCAGTCACTCAGTCATGTCCGA
>SJYC01050225.1:0-39837 GCA_006408675.1 Madoqua kirkii | reverse complement strand
TGGAATGAAAACTGATCTTTTCTAGTCCTGTGGCCACTGCTGAGTTTTCCAAATTTGCTGGCTTATTGAGTGCAGCACTTTCACAGCATCATCTTTTAGGGTTTGAAATAGCTCATCTGGAATTCCATCACCTCCACCAGCTTTGTTCGTAGTGATGCTTCCTAAAGCCCACTTGACTTCACATTCCCGTATGTCTGGCTCTAGGTGATTGACCTGTTGGATGCGCTTTTGAAATGGATTTCAGTGCTGGACTTTTAGAGGGGAGACTGTGAAAACATAAAGGATACTAGGCTTTTGTTTTTCTCTTTTAACCTGAGCTGCTAAGGTGTAAGCAGCTGAACTAGGCTTGGTAATTTGGCTACTCACATCTGGAACTTAAATCTGGAGGCAGAGCTGCAAAGATTCAAAGAATGGGTATCTGACAATGATGAGGACAGCTCAGTAGCAGCAGCGCCAGTGCCATCATTGGAACCTCCAACCAGACTTCCCATGGCAGGACTCTGGCAGTATCTTCTATAAATAGTCTTTCTTGCCTCCTGTCTGTGTTTTAAGACTATTTCACAACATGTCCATTGATTCCACATTGCTATATAGGCTTTCCTTTGGTTTTCTGCTTGGATAGACTTAGCCAGAGTTGCTATCTATTGTTTGCATCCATACTACCCTTATAATGACTGTCTTGGTCAGTGCTGAAAATGTTGCATGTTCCATACAGTTGGAAGTGAAGTAGAAGCTGTTGTCAGATTTATGGGAAACTTTCTCTGACCTCATCACTGTCATTAGGAATAAGAGTCCCTCTTTGTTGGTTTCTATTAGGGGTATTTTCTTTCTTGTTCTGACCCTGCTCTGCTTACTCCAGCCCCCACCCTCCCAATATTCTTTCTGAGATCTGTCCATTCTGATGGATGTGCTGTCAGAGAGGCTAGTTAGTGTTAGTTGCTTAGTTGTGTCTGACTTTTTGCAACCCCACGGACTGTAACATCATAGACTGTAGCCTGCCAGGCTCCTCTGTACATGGGATTCTCCAGGCAAGAATACTGTAATGGGTTGCCATTTCCTCCACCAGGGATCCTAACAACCCAGGGATCATTGCAGGAAGATTCTTTACCACCTGAAACACCAGAGAACGTCTTAGTCTAGTGTAGCAGGTTCAGTTGGCTGTATAACATCTATTCTCCTTCCTTCCTCCAACTTTACTGATGAACTTTGATTTTGTTCATCCACAGGTAGTCATGTCCTTCAGAGAAGAAACATATCAAGAACTTGAGTCCTGGATGATTCTGTTGAACACCTGAATTAAGCAATGATGATTAAGCCACTTCTTCTGGATTTTTTGTAGTGGATGTTAATAAGTTTTTATTTTAGTTAAATTGCTTCTAGTTGAGTTTTCTATTGCACCTAACAAATGCAAGTAGTTAATAGTGCATGGTATTTTTGAGTACTTAGCCTTTAAAGTAAGACTTTCAATAATCTAAACACTCTGTAAGATAATTATCATATATTAATGTTATAGATGGGAAAACAGGCTCATGAATATTAAGAACATAATCCAAGGTTATACAGTCTATCAGTCAGCATCCTGAGGAAAATAGATAGTACACTCAAGATAATTTGAGGGGGATTTATTTGCAAAGAGACTAACTACAAAGATTAGTGTTGTAGGGGAACCACAGGGTTAGTCCATGAAGCCAAGGCTAGAACAGTGGAGCTGATATAGGGAGAGGTTTCTAGAAGCTGGAAGAAGAGAGAGTCAGGTAAAACAGTCCTCCTTGAGAGGAGCAGTGACCCTTGATGGAGGGACATAGTCACCTTGATGTGACTTCATAGGGAGAGATCAGGGGAGTAAACACCCTGATCTCATTTTCCTCCTTACTCTACCCTTCTTTCAAGCAGAGCCTACTGAGCTATTGGATGTAATCCAAACAGACTTCCAGGGTCAGAGAGAAAGGTGGAGAAGGATGGGGAGGTAGAGGGACAATTGGGAAATATCTGTTATGATCCACCCTGTTTGCCTCTAGTGTCCTCTATTGTCTGAAATGCAGGTAAAATTTCAAGTCCTCAACACAGGAGATGCCCGAAGTTCCCTCAACTACTTATCATCATGGGACAGTGTTCATTTGTTTATAATCACCTTAAACTAAACAGCTATCCAAAAAACAGATAAAGTAGCAGGAGGGAAGTGGGAAGGTAAAGACAAGTAATGTAAAATATACCTGTTACAACTCTGCTTCTGTAACAATGCCAGTTGCCTCTTTCTAAGCCAGAGTGTACTCTTGAGTATGTATTTTCTTATCTCATGCATTCTAAAGGCAGATTACTTAATTGTTCTGGGGCTAAAAAGGTAAATTAATCATGTATCCTCACTAAAACAGCTCACTTTGCAATAAATGAAACAGTTTTTTTAGGGCGGCGGTCCTAAGATGACAGAGGAATAGGATGGAGAGACCACTTTCTCCCTCCCAAATTCATCAAAAGAACATTTGAATGCTGAGCAAATTCCACAAAACAACTTCTGAATGCTGGTAGACGGCACCAGGCATCCAGAAAGGTAGCCAATTGTCTTTGAAAAGAGGTAGGACAAAATATAAAAGATAAAAAGAGAGACAAAAGAGTTAGGGATGGAGACCCATCCTGGGAAGGGAGTCTTAAAAGAGGAAAAGTTTCCAAACACCAGGAAAGCCTCTCACCGGTGGGGCTGTGGGGAGTTTTGGAATCCCAGAGGGCAACATAACCAGGAGGAAAAATAAATAAATAAACAAATATTTGTTACGTGCCTAATGGCAACTCCCAGACGCTTGCATCCGCCACCAGCAAGTGGGGGCTGAATAGGGAGGCGCAGGCTGCATTGCTTAGGGTAAGGAACCAGCCTGAATGCCCTGAGGGCAATCTGAGGGAGATAGCAACCCAAACTATGGGATAGCCAGAGAAAGAGAGAGAGAGAGAGAGAGAGAGAGAGAGAGAACTATCCTGCAAAAAGCCCTAACCTAAGGCACTGGTGGCTTAGACAGTAAAGTGTCTGCCTACAATGCAGGAGACCCGGGTTTGATCCCTGGGTTGGGAAGATCCCCTGGAGAAGGAAATGGCAATCCACTCCAGTACTATTGCCTGGAAAATCCCATGGACAGAGGAGCCAGGAGGCTACAGTCCATGGGGTCACAGAAAGTCAGACATGACTGAGCCACTTCATTTCACTTCAAGGCACTTCACAGAACAAAGGACTGAGCAAATACCAGAGGAGAGCCAGCCAGCTGTGGATTGGCCCATCTCCCGCTGGAGGCAGGGAGGCAGGAGGGGGACAGCCAGAGCCAGAAAGGGGCACTCTCAGCCCCAGAGATGGCATCCTCTACCAAAATGCAACTGGCTCCCAGTTGCTAGCCAAGACTTCTTGGGATTCTGGACGATTGACATCCACTGGGAGGGTCACGGCCAGAGATCAGCTCCCCAAAAGAACCACATGGCACACCTGAGACAGACACGCCCTCTGACACCCAAAAAACTGAGCGGCTGGGATTGAGGAGGTGATAAGATGCACCCCCAATCTGAGGAGACTGCTCTCTCCAAGCACCTGGTCACCTGAGCTGCTCGGACCTTGAAAGGACACAAAACACATGCCCAACCGAGTCTGTGCCTTTGTGGAGTACCTGAGAACCTGAACCTGAGCAGCTTAGACCTGGGAAGTGCACACAACCCAGGGCCCACCTCAGACAGTTCCCTGGCATAGCAACCTAGAGCCTGAGAAGTGTAGACTGGGAAAGAACACATGCGGGGGCAAACCCAGTGCAGCGGAGACATTGCAAGCACTCCCCACATAGGCTACAGTCCATGGGGTCACAGAAAGTCAGACATGACTGAGCCACTTCATTTCACTTCAAGGCACTTCACAGAACAAAGGACTGAGCAAATACCAGAGGAGAGCCAGCCAGCTGTGGATTGGCCCATCTCCCGCTGGAGGCAGGGAGGCAGGAGGGGGACAGCCAGAGCCAGAAAGGGGCACTCTCAGCCCCAGAGATGGCATCCTCTACCAAAATGCAACTGGCTCCCAGTTGCTAGCCAAGACTTCTTGGGATTCTGGACGATTGACATCCACTGGGAGGGTCACGGCCAGAGATCAGCTCCCCAAAAGAACCACATGGCACACCTGAGACAGACACGCCCTCTGCCACCCAAAAAACTGAGCGGCTGGGATTGAGGAGGTGATAAGATGCACCCCCAATCTGAGGAGACTGCTCTCTCCAAGCACCTGGTCACCTGAGCTGCTCGGACCTTGAAAGGACACAAAACACATGCCCAACCGAGTCTGTGCCTTTGTGGAGTACCTGAGAACCTGAACCTGAGCAGCTTAGACCTGGGAAGTGCACACAACCCAGGGCCCACCTCAGACAGTTCCCTGGCATAGCAACCTAGAGCCTGAGAAGTGTAGACTGGGAAAGAACACATGCAGGGGCAAACCCAGTGCAGCGGAGACATTGCAAGCACTCCCCACACACACCAATGATATCTGTTTGCAGTGTTCCTGCCTCCCCCAGCAAGACTGAACAAGTGAGCCTAAATAAGTGACCACCTTTGCCCCCTTGTGTCAGGGAGAAATTAGAGACTGAAGAGACCAGCAAACAGAAGAAGCTAAAATAAACAGAGGAAACCGCTTTGGAAGTGACAGGTGCAACAGATTAAAACCTCGTAGCTAGCACCAACTACATTGGAAGGGACCTATAGATCTTGAGAAGTATAGCAAGATCAAGAAACTATCTGAAACTGAACTGACCCCACACTGCCCACAACAGCTCCAGAGAAATTCCTAGATATGTTTTTACTATTATCATTTTTTAAATTAAAAATTTTTTATTTTAAGTCCTCTATTATTCCTCTAATTTTCATTTTTATAACTTATTATCACCTTGCAAAAAATAAACTCTATTTTTAAAGCAAACTTCATATATATATTTTATAATTTTTGTGACTTTTTTTCTTTTAAGATTGTATTTTTGAGAGTCTAACCTCTACTCTAGAGTTTTAATCTTTGCTTTTTGGTATTTGCTATCAATTCTGTACCTTTGAGAATACAATCTTCATTACCCATTTTTACTTAGGAGTATGATTCCTGGGTTGATTACTCTCTCTCCCTTTGAGTCTCCTTTTTCTCCCCCAGGTCACCTCTATCTCCTTCCTTCCCCTTCTCTTCTCTACCCAACTCTGTGAATCTCTTTGTGTGTTCTGGGCTGTGGAGGACACTTAGGGAACTGATTACTGGCTAGATCTGTCTCTTTCCTTTTGATTTCTCCTTTTCTCCTCCTGGTCACCTCTATCTCCTTCCTCCTTCTTCTCTTCTCTATGTAACTTTGTGAACCTCTCTGAGGGATCCAGACTGTGGAGAGCAGATAGGAAATTGATTATTGGCTAGCTTTCTGTCTCCTCTTTTGATTCCTCTTCTTCTTCTCCTGGTCACCTCTATCTCCCTCCTCCCTCTTCTCTTCTTGTTGTAACTCTGTGAACCTTTCTGGGTATCCCTCATTGTGGAGAATCTTTTCATCATTAACCTAGATGTTTTATCATTGGTGCTGTATGGATGGAGAAGTCTTGAGGCTACTATAAGAATAAGACTGAAAACCAGAGGCAGAAGTCTTAAAAAGCCTGAGAACACCAGAGAACTCCTGGCTCCAGGAAACATTAATTGATAAGAGCTCATCCAAAAGTCTTCATACATAGGCTGAAACCAAGCACCACCCAAGAGCCAACAAGTTCCAGAGCAAGACATACCACGCAAACTCTCCAGCAATGCAAGAACATACCCCGAGCTTCAATACACAGGCTGCCCAAAGTCACACTAAATCCACAGATATCTCAAAACTTACTATTGGACATTTCATTGCACTTCAGAGAGAAGAAATCCAGTTTCACCCACCAGAACACTGATGCAAGCTTCCCTAACCAGGAAACCTTGACAAGCTACCCATCCAACCCAACCCACAGTGAGGAACCTCCACAATAAACAGGAACCATAAACTGCCAGAATACAGAAAGGCCACCCCAATCACAGCAATCTAAACAAGATGAAAGGCAGAGAAATACTCAGCAGGTAAAGAAACATGATAAATGCCCACCAAACCAAACAAAAGAGGAGGAGATAGCAAGTCTATCTGAAGAAGAATGCCGAATAATGGTAGTAAAAATGATCCAACATCTTGAAAACAAAATGGAGTTATAGATAAATAGCCTGGAGACGAGAATTGAGAGGATGCAAGGAATGTTTAACAAGGACCTAGAGGAAATAAAATACAGTCAATCAATAATGAATAATGCAATAAATGAGATAAAAAACACTCTAGAGGGAACCATCAGTAGAATAATGGAGGCAGAAGATAGGATAAGTGAGGCAGAAGATAGAATGGTAGAAATAAATGACGCAGAGAGGATAAAAGAAAAAAGAATTAAAAGAAAAGAGGACAACCTCAGAGACCTGTGGGACAGTGTTAAACGCCCCAACATTCGAATCATAAGAGTCCCAGAAGAAGAAGACAAAAAGAAAGGCCATGAGAAAATACTTGAGGAGATAATAATTGAAAACTTCCTTAAAATGAGGAAGGAAATAGTCATCCAAGTCCAAGAAACCCAGAGAATCTGAAACAGGATAAACTCAAGGCAAAACACCCAAGACACTTATTAATCAAATTAACAAAGATCAAACAAAAAGAACAAATATTAAAAGCAGCAAGGGAAAAATAACACACAAGGGGATTCCCATAAGGATAACAGTGATCTTTCAATGGAAACTCTTCAGGGCAGAAGGGAATGGCAGGACATACTTAAAGTGATGAAAGAGATTACTGTACTCAGCAAGGATCTCATTCAGATATGAAGAAGAAATCAAAAGCTTTATAGATAAGAAAAAGCTGAGAGAATTCAGCACCACCAAACCAGCTCTTCAACAAATGCTGAAGAATCTTCTCTAGACAGGAAACACAGAAAGGGGATATAAACTCAAACCCCAAACAACAAAGTAAATGGCAACGGGATCATACTTATCTATAATTACCTTAAGTGTAAATGGGTTGAATGCTCCAACCAAAAGACAAAGACTGGCTGAATGAATACAAAAACAAGATCCCTATATATGTTGTCTACAAGACACCCACCTCAAAACATGGGACATATACAGACTGAAAGTGAAGAGCTGGAAAAAGATATTCCACACAAAGAGAGACCAAAAGAAAGCAGAAGTAGCAATACTCATATCAGATAAGTTAGACTTTAAAATAAAGGCTGTGAAAAGAGACCAAGAAGGACACTACATAATGATCAAAGGATCAATCCAAGAAGATATAACAATTATAAACATATATGCACCCAACATAGGAGCACTGCAATATGTAAGGCAAATACTAACAAGTATGACAGGGGAAATTAACAATAACACAATAACAGTGGGAGACTCTAATATTCCACTCACATCTATGGATAAATCAACTAAACAGAAACTTAACAAGGAAACACAAACTTTAAATGATACAATGGGCCAGTTAGACCTAATTGATATCTATAGGACATTTCATCTCAAAACAATGAATTTCATCTTTTTCTCAAGTGCACATGGAACCTTCTCCAGGATAGATCACATCCTGGGCCATAAATCTAGCTTTGGTAAATTAAAAAAAAAACAAAACTGAAATTCCAAGCATCTTTTTTGACCACCATGCAGTAAGATTAGATGTCAATTACAGGAGAAAAACTATTAAAAATTCCAACATGTGGAGGCTGAACAACACACTGCTCAATAACCAACAAATTACAGAATTTAAAAAAATGCATAGAAGTGAATGGAAATGAAAACACAGCAACCCCAAACCTATGGGATTCAGTAAAAGTAGTGCTTAAGGGGAAGGTTCATAGCAATACAGGCTTATCTCAAGAAACAAGTCAAATAAATAACCTAACTCTACACCTATAGCAACTAGAAAAGGAAGAAGTGAAGTACCCCAGGGTTAGTAGAAGGAAAGAAATCATAAAAATTAGGCCAGAAATAAATGCAAAAGAAACAAAAAAGACCATAGCCAAAATCAACAAAGCTAAAAGCTGGTTCTTTGAGAAGATAAATAAAATTGACAGACCATTCGTCAGACTCAGCAAGAAACAAAGGGAGAAGAATCAAATCAACAAAATTAGAAATGAAAATGGAGAAATCACAACAGACAACACAGAAATACAAAGTATCATAAGAGACTACTATCAGCAACTATATGCCAATAAAATGGGCAACTTGGAAGAAATGGACAAATTCTTAGAAAAGTGTAACTTTCCAAAACTGAACCAGGAAGAAATAGAAAATCTTAACAGACCCATCACAAGCAAGGAAATCGAAATTGTAATCTGAAATCTTCCAGCAAACAAAAGCCCAGGTCCAAACGGCTTCACAGCTGAATTCTACCAAAAATTTAGAGAAGAGCTAACACTTATCCTACTCAAACTCTTCCAGAAAATTGCAGAGGAAGGTAACCTCGAAATTCATTCTATGAGGCCACCACCACCCTAATACCAAAACCAGACAAAGATGCCACAAAAAAAGAAAACTACAAGCCAATATCACTGGTGGACATAGATACAAAAATCCCTCACAAAATTCTAGCAAACAGAATCCAACAACATATTAAAAAGATCATCCATCATGACCAAGTAGGCTTTATAACCAGGGATGCAAGGATTCTTCAAAATACACAAATGAATCAATGTAATATACCACCACAACAAATTGAAAGATAAAAACCATTTGATTATCTCAATAGATGAAGAGAAAGCCTTAGACAAAATTCAACATCCATTTATGATAAAAACCCTCCAGAAATCAGGGATAGAAGGAACATACCTCAACATAATAAAAGCTATATATAACAAACCCACAACAAACATTATCCTCAATGGTGAAAAATCAAAAGCATTTCCCCTAAAGTCAGGAACAAGACAAGGGTATCCACTATCACCACTACTATTCAACATAGTTTTGGAAGTTTTGGCCACAGCAATCAGAGAAGAAAAAGAAATAAAAGGAATCCAGATTGGAAAAGAAGAAGTAAAACTCTGTTTGCAGATGACATGATCCTCTACATAGAAAACCCTGAAGACTCCACAAGAAAATTACTAGAGCTAATTAATGAATACAGTAAAGTTGCAGGATATAAAATTAACACACAGAAATCCCTTGCATGTCTATGCACTCACAATGTGAAAACAGAAAGAGAAATTAAGGAAACAATTCCATTCATCATTGCAATGAAAATAATAAAATACTTAGGAATAAATCTACCTAAAGAAACAAAAGACTTATATATAGAAAACTATAAAACACTCATGAAAGAAGTAAAATATGACATAAATAGATGGAGAAATATACCATGTTCATGGATCAGAAGAATCAATGTAGTGAAAATACTACCCAAAGAAATCTATAGATTCAATGCAATCCCTATCAAGCTACCAACAGTATTTTTCAGAGAACTAGAAGAAATAATTTCACAATTTGTATGGATTTACAAAAAATCTAGAATATCCAAAGCAATCTTGAGAAAGAAGAATGGAACTGGAGGAATCGACCTTCCTGACTTCAGGCTATACTACAAAGCAACTGGTCATCAAGACAGTATTGTACTGGCACAAAGACAGAAATATAGATCAGTGGAACAAAATAGAAAGCCCAGAGATAAATCCACACACCTACAGACACCTTATCTTTGACAAAGGAGCCAAGAATATACAATGGAGAAGACAGTCTCTTTAACAAGTGGTGCTGGGAAAACTGGTCAACCATTTGTAAAAGAATGAAACTAGAACACTTTCTAACACCATACACAAAAATAAACTCAAAATGAATTAAAGATCTAAATGTAAGACCAGAAACTATAAAACTCCTAGAGGAGAACATAGGCAAAACACCCTCTGACATACATCACAGCAGGATCCTCTATGACTCACCTCCCAGAGTAATGGAAATAAAAGCAAAAATAAACAAATGGGACCTAATTACACTTAAAAGCTTTTGCACAACGAAGGAAACTATAAGCAAGGTGAAAAGACAGCCTTCAGAATGGGAGAAAATAATAGCAAATGAAGCAACTGGCAAAGAATTAATCTCCCAAGTATACAAGCAACTCCTGAAGCTCAACTCCAGAAAAATAAACGACTCAGTCAAAAAATGGGCAAAAGAACTAAATAGACATTTCCTCAAAGAAGACATACAGATGGCTAACAAACACCTGAAAAGATACTCAAAATCACTCATTATCAGAGAAATGCAAATCAAAACCACAATGAGGTACCATCGTATGCTGGTCAGAATGGCTGCTATCCAAAAGTCTACAAACAATAAATGTTGGAGAAGTTGTGGGGAAAAGGAATTCCTCTTACACTATTGGTGGGAATGCAAACTGGTACAGCTGCTATGGAGAACAGTGTGGAGATTCCTTAAAAAACTGGAGATAGAACTGCCATATGACCCAGCAACCTTACTGCTGGGCATACACACCGAGGAAACCAGAATTGAAAGAGACACTTGTACCCCAATGTTCATCGCAGCACTATTTATAATAGCCAGGACATGGAAGCAGTCTAGATGTCCATCAGCAGATGAATGGATAAGAAAGCAGTGGTACATATACACAATGGAATATTCAGTTCAGTTCAGTTCAGTCATGGAGTTGTGTCTGACTCTTTGCAACCCCATGAATCGCAGCACGCCAAGCCTCCCTGTCCAACACCAACTCCTGGAGTTCACCCAGACTCATGTCCATAGAGTTGGTGATGCCACCTAGCCATCATCCTCTATTGTCCCCTTCTCCTCCTGCCCCCAATCCCTCCCAGCATCAGAGTCTTTTCCAATTAGTCAACTCTTCCCATGAGGTGGCAAAGTACTGGAGTTTCAGCTTCAGCATCAGTCCTTCCAATGAACACCCAGGACTGATCTCCTTTAGGATGGACTGGTTGGATCTCCTTGCAGTCCAAGGGACTCTCAAGAGTCTTCTACAACACCTCAGTTTAAAAGCATCAATTCTTCAGTGCTCAGCTTTCTGTACAGTCCAACTCTCACCTCTGCACATGACCACTGGAAAAATCATTGCCTTGACAAGATGGACTTTAGTCAGCAAAGTAATGTCTGCTTTTGAATATGCTGTCTAGGTTGGTCATAACTTTCCTTCCAAGGAGTAAGCGTCTTTTAATTTCCTGGCTGCAATCACCATCTGCAGTGATTTTGGAGCCCCCACAAAATAAGTCTGACAGTGTTTCCATTGTTTCCCCATCTATTTGCCATGAAATGATGGGACAGATGCCATGATCTTTGTTTTCTGAATGTTGAGCTTTAAGCCAACTTTTTCACTCTCCTCTTTCACTTTTATCAAGAGGCTTTTTAGTTCCTCTTCACTTTCTGCCATAAGGGTGGTGTCATCTGCATATCTGAGGTTATTGTTATTTCTCCCAGAAATCTTGATTCCAGTTTGTGCTTCTTCCAGCCCAGCGTTTTTCATGATGTACTCTGCATATAAGTTAAATAAGCAGGGTGACAATATACAGCCTTGATGTACTCTTTTTCCTATTTGGAACCTCCTCAGCCATTAAAAAGAATACATTTGAATCAATTGTAATGAGGTGGATGAAACTGTAGCCTATTATATAGAGTGAAGTAAGCCAGAAAGAAAAACACCAATACAGTATACTAATGCATATACATGGAATTTAGAAAGACGGTAACGATAACCTTGTATGCGAGACAGCAAAAGAAACACAGATGTATTGAACAGTCTTTTAGACTCTGTCGGAGAGAGCGAGGGTGGGATGATATGAGAAAATGGCATTGAAACATGTAAATTATCATATGTGAAACAAATCACCGGTCCAGGTTCAATGCATGATACAGGGTGCTTGGGGCTGGTGCACTGGCATGACCCAGAGGGATGGTATAGGGAGGGAGGTGGGAGGGGGTTTCAGGATGGGGAACACAGGTACACCCATGGTGGATTCAAGTCAATGTATCACAAAACCAACACAATATTGTAAAGTAAAATAAATAAATTTTAAAAATAAAAAAAGAGCACCCCCCCCCCAAAAAGACACAAATGTATAGAACAGTTTTTTGGAATCTGTCGGAGAAGGCAAGGATGGGTTGATCTGAGAGAATGGCACTGAAACATGTATATTTTCATATGTGAAACAAATTGTCAGTCCAGGTTCAATGCGTGAGACAGAGTGCTCAGGGCTGGTGCACTGGGATGATCCAGATGGATGGATAGGGAGGGAGGTGGGAGGGGGACTCAGGATGGGGAACACATGTACACCCATGGCTGATTCATGTCAAAGTATGGCATAAACCACTACAATATTGTAAAGTAATTAGCCTCCAATTAAAATAAATTAAAAAAAGAAACAGTTGCTTAATTTTAAATCTAAGGTAGTAAGAGGTAAGTATATACATGATCTCAGGTTTGTGAGAATTAAAAGAGCAACAATTAAAATAACTCAACTTTAACTAGGATATTTCACCCTTTGGATTGTAAATTATCAATACTGGGTAATTCTTTGTTATAAGGGTCTGTCTTGTGCTGTAGGATGTTTAGCAGCATCCCTGGCTTTTATCCATCATGTACTAGTACCTCCCCTGCCTCCTCTGTGACAATGAAAAATATCTCCAGACATTGTCATATGTCTGATAGGGAGCAGAGTATTGCCCAGTTGAGAATCGCTGGATTAAAAGGTAAAGAAAGTGGCCATTCCGTGGATAACAATGTGTAATAACGTGTTTATATACCTCTCAATAATGGTCATTTAGTCAGCTGAGATTTGCCTGTTGTTTTTTGTTGCTATTGTTGTTACAAATAAACCTGCAGTGAACATACTTTCTTTGTATAATTGGACAGATATCTCTGCATGGCAAATTTCTAAAAGGGAAGTTGCTGGGTTATAGGATTGTGGTATTCTCAAAATGACTTCTAAGGTGATTGAATTGTTTTTACCTTTACTACTTTATTAAAATATTTCTTTTTGAGTTGCCTCAATTTTTACACTTTAATATTTGGAGGTAGTATACATTTTCTAATATACATTAAATAAATGCAAAAATATGAAAATAAAATCATAATACACAGCCAAAAATCATCTTTTATATAAATTCTAGGAAACAACACTCTGATCTATCTCCTTTATTTTAGAGGCATGGTAAAGCTCTCCAAGTTTATACTGATCTGTAGTCGATACTCTTTGTGTTCTTATGTTAGTCGACTAGTTGCTTTTGTTCAAATCAAACTTCTCCATTTCTTCCACATGAGAATCATGAAAAATTTGGTCAAATGCTTTGTTAAACCCAAAGCCCTTTGCATCTGTGATCTTGCCCTCATCTAGTGGAGTGCTGTAGAATATGGGAGGGGCTGTTTGCTGTGGAATTTCTTCAGCAGGTCAACTAAAAGACATCTGTACGTGTCTTTTGTCATTTTATGAGAAGAAGCTAAGCACTGGGAAGGAGTATTCTCTAAGTACCTGTGTAAAGATACAAAGCAGTGGTTGTCTTTTGACAGCAAGAACTCAAGGAGGAGGATCGGGAGTGACCAGAGCGACATGGCACACTGGTTTTCAACATAGCCCAGCGTTTCACTGTTCGTCGTCTCCTACACACAGAGCTTTAGTTGCCCACTCTTTGGCACAGTCACCCCTGAATGAAGCAAGGGTCACTCCTAGGCATCCATTGTTATATCTTGCCATTCTTCTCAGCATCATCAGTCACTTTTGAAGGTATGAGACAGGCAGGTCTGGGATAGGAGTCCGGAGCACTGACTCAGGTGCAGATGAAGGAGGTTCAGCTGACCAACAGATTTGTCTCTGTGATGGACGCAACATTGACAACCAGCCCCCTTGGCAGAAGTCTGGGTGGAAGAGAACAAACCTTGTGAGAAATCTCAGTGATGCAGAGTCTGAGTGGCAGGAGGTGGGGTGAGAGAAGGCCCAGAAGCAGAGAGAGGCAAGCATTCACATCAGGGAGGTCTTAAAAGGCAGGCAGTTAAGCCCCAGGAGCTTGGCAAGAATGAGTCAGGACCCAGGCCCTAGAAACCAAGTGAGGTACCTACAGTTTATAAGCCAGGAAGAGAAATCAAAGCAGAGACCTAGAAACAAGACTTAGGGCACAAAGGCTAGGAACTGGGAAGCAAATAAGAGATTGGTCATTATAGTTAGAAACCAACTAGGGGCCATCTAACCAATGATGTGAGTTGTTGCCAAACATGATCCAGTGTTGCATTCAGGAATCTCTTGATTCAGGTTCACATTAACCCAAGGTATGGAAGGTGGCATTGAGCATGTAGGTAGACCTAATGATACTACAGAGCAGGTATTTGATCTCGAGGATTTTTGGAAACAAAACTCATGTATCTCCCACTGCACTTAATCCAAGAGATTAAGATAGAGACACGCTTTAGCTCTGGGAGATGTGATCCATGTGTTCACTAGACTAGAAGTTCCTTGAGCAGAAACTGTTTCTTGATCAGCACACACCTAGGGTGTCTATCAGGGCCTGTGTGCACGTGCTTAGTTGTGTCTGATTCTTTGTGACCCATGGACTGTAGCCCTCCAGGCTCCTCTGTCCATGGGATTCTCCAGGCAAGAAATACTGGAGTGGGTTGCCATTTCTTTCTCCAGAGGATCTTCCTGATCCAGGGATCAAACCCTCATCTCTTTCATCTCCTGAATTGGCAGATGGATTCTTTATGACTTGCACTATATGGGAAGCCCATCAGGGCCTGGCCCATGCTCAATAAAATATTCATTGAATATGTAAAGGAAGACAAAGAGGGATGAACAAATGGAGACACAGCCTCTGCTGGGTAGAGTATTCCCTCAGGGTTTCCCCAGGTTTCAGTGA
This sequence comes from Madoqua kirkii, assembly GCA_006408675.1. Taxonomy (NCBI): domain Eukaryota; kingdom Metazoa; phylum Chordata; class Mammalia; order Artiodactyla; family Bovidae; genus Madoqua; species Madoqua kirkii. The sequence goes on along the minus strand of SJYC01050225.1, from coordinate 24,956 downwards.
AATATTCTCACCCTAAACATTCTATGCCACTTATTGTTTTTGTTCCATGATACCAAGCAACCTGCTGATATAAGTTACACTTTCCTGGTCTTCATACTATAAATGAAGCAAATTAAACCACTAGCCATTGTTATTTCCCAGAGGCATTTATTATATTGACATCTGATTAGTCCCTCCATTGTGTGTGGATTAAGTGAGCAGTATAAATCTCTAAGAAGACAGGTATATTGGATACACAGATAAGAAAATTTTTGTCCCTGTGACGGATGGTCACACTCTGAAATATGGGACCTACTCAAGGTTTGAGAACCTTGGTAGCAGAAAAGAAAACTGATGGATCATGAAAACATTTGCTTATATACTTATTTTCTTTATCCTTCATATTATTATTGTGTTTTTTAAAAAATGACTCTTAGGTGTCCAGAACTGCATTCATTATATTTCTTAGGTTTATGATGCCGCTCATGATAGTGTCACCATTGGCTCATATATTGGCTCAAACATTATTGACTCATTCAGAAATTCAGATTTTTGTCTTCTCTTGAGAAATTGAAGAATCCTCCAAAGTATTGGTTCTATTTCACTGCAAGGCAAACATTAGTGGTTACTCAGAGTGCTGTCCCTGTTAATACTGATCTTTGATGTTTCCCAACTGAGAGACTTCATGTTAGCTGAAGTGTATCACTGGGCTTGCATTGTTATTCTTCTTTGTAAACTTTTCATTTTATACTGGAGTATAGCTAATTAACAATGTTGTGATAGTTTCAAGTGCGTAGTAAAGGGACTCAGCCATACATATCACGTATCCATTTTCCCCTAAATGCCCTTCCCATCTAGGCTGTCACTTGACATTGAGCAGTTCCCTGTGTTATACAGTAGGAGCACTGCTATTCTTCTAATCAGTTGGAGGGTGAGCTATTCTATTGTGTTCACTTCACCAATTTACATTACCTGCCTGTCAGCATCTGAGTTTGAGAACCCTGCTCTGGGGGCAAACTCTTGTGGCATCTCTAATAACTGCTATCTTTCACTGAGCCCTTGTTGTTGTTCTTCAGTTGCTCTGTTGTCTGACTCTTTGTGACCCCATGGACTGCAGGACACCAAGCTTCCCTGTCCTTTACTATGTCTCAGAATTTGCTCAAACTTATGTCCATTGAGTCGGTGAGACCATTCAACCATCTCATCTTCTTTCACCCTTTTCTCCTCCTACCCTCAACTTTCCCAGCATCAGGGTCTTTTCCAATAAGTAGGATCTTCGCATCAGGTGGCAAAGTATTGGAGCTTCAGCTTCAGCATTAATCCTTCCAATGAATATTCAGGGTTGATTTCCTTTAGGATTAACTGGTTTGGTCTCCTTGCAGTCCAAAGGACTCTCAAGAGTCTTTTCCAGCACCACCGTTCAATGCACTGAACTAAGTTTTTCACATGCTCTGTCTTTAATCAGTATAAAATGCAATGAGGTAAGTTCAAGTGTTATCTCCATTTTACAAGCATAGAAACTAAAGCTCAAATAGCCAAGTAACTGGCCCTAGATGCTAAAACTTCTAATTTTTGACACTGCAATTCAAATTTTCCCCTTTCTGAGTCCATAGTTGGGAATTTTTAGCTTTATATTATATAATTTTCCTAACCACTAATATAACAACAGAATCACTGCTGCCCTTCAGTGTTTCTTTCTTGTACTCATTCCATGTGGGGCTGAATTCCAGGAAGAGGGGCTGAGCATGGCCCTGCCCTCACTAGGGCCAGTCTTGGACACCTTCTCTGTGCCAGTATCAGAGGGAGTTATTACTTTGTTGGATCTCAGAGCTATGGCTCTGCTGGGTGGGAGGACAGAAGTTGCTGGGGTCACTGTGACTCTGGGGTGGCCATGCATTAATCACTGTCCCTGGTTTTGTGTGTGTGTGGCTGGGTTGTCCCACGGTTGTACCTGGGGTATCTAATATAAAGGGGCTCGAGCCCTAGGCCTGCAGCTATCAGACCACAGAGTTGGGGAAGCTGCTATTGTGGGTTGGTGAGTGTGGTGGGTCCCAGCCCCCAAATGTCTCTTAGTTCAAGAGGTGCTGGGCTTCATCAGCTTGTTGTCTCTGTGCTACCCAAGGTGCATCCTGGGCCCCAGGGGCCTGGATTAGGTGGAGGTGGACAGGACACAGTGAAAGGAGAAGTGATCAGAGCAGTGGTTCTCACCGGCTGCACATTAAGTATTTTTATGCCTGGCCTCCACTTCAGACCCATTGATCAGAAGGTCTGTGGGAGGAGCCAGAAAATCACTATGCTTACATTATCTTCCAAGGTTGAGAACCACTGGCCCGGAAACTTTGCTGGGACTTCTCAGTGTCATGGTTGTCCCAAAGCCTGTGTGCTGCATGTAGAGTATACTGGAGTGGAAAGGAGCTTAGATAGATCTGGCTTCACCCACTCCATGTAGAGGAGAGGAAAGAGGGAAGGGTGTGTGTGTCTATATTTGTGGGAGCTGGAGGATGAGCTGGGGTGTGTGTGTGAATCTGTGTGTGTTTCTTTCTTTGTCTCCTGCAGGGCTGCTCCTTGTGCTGAAACACCATGATGGTGAGGAAACTGGTCCTCTCCAGAGCTGGGGAGAGTGTCCACTGAGAACTGCTCCAAGTCCAGTGTCCCCTGTGCCCACCTTGGCTCTTCGTCGGGGATCATTGACCCAATTTGGCTCAACAGCAGATTCTCAGTCACTGTTGGGTCTTCTCTTCCAGGACCCAGACTCTTGGATCCATTCTGACCAGGGTTTCATGAGGTGTTCTTTCCCCAGGGGACCCCAGCAGTGGGGGATGGACCTGCCCTCCTTGTAGCTCTGGAGTGTGTGTGTGTGAGGGAGCAGTTACAGTAGCCTAGCCTCGGGCAGTGTCAGCACCGCTCTGTGGATGCTGAGCTCCATCCTCACTTGGTTTCTATCAATACTGCCTGCTGTCCCCTGCCAGGTGCTGCCCACAAGCTGGTGTGTTATTTCACCAACTGGGCATTCAGTCGACCTGGCCCTGCCTCGATCCTGCCCCGGGATCTGGACCCCTTTCTCTGCACCCACCTGGTATTTGCCTTTGCCTCGATGAACAACAATCAGATTGTTCCTAAGGATCCCCTGGATGAGAAAATCCTCTACCCACAGTTCAACAAGCTCAAGGAGAGGTGTGTTTACTGTGTCTGTGGGGGCTGTATTTTACAGGTAAAGAGGAGTAAATCTTTTCTTCTGTTAGTCGTCACCTTTCCTCTGGTCCTTGGGTCCCTCCTCCTGTCCAGGGCTCTCTATAGTATCCCTGCTGTGGGAGTTCCCCGTTGATCAGCACTTTGAGCTCGTCCTTGCCTCCCTGCCCTTGTGGCTGCTGTGCCCCTGCCTAGAATATGTTCCTCTCTCTTTTCTGCCTTGTACCCCAACTCACCCTTCAAGCCCAGTGCTCAGGAGTCTATTTTCAAATGCTTCGGAGAGAGCTGCGTATCACAAAAACTTCACAAATGCTAGTGTTTCATTACCCTTTGTCACCTGCAAATGAACCCCAAGGGAAGGGCTGGTGTCTTTGTACACTAGTGGTGGGGTCAGTGCCCAACAGAGAGCTGGTGCTCAGTATTCTCTCCCCAGGCCTCCTGGGCTGTCCTCTGCAGGGAGTGGTCTGTCACCATGTACTGGAGTGGGGTGTCATTGCCTTCTCCAATGGTTGTAGAAGGGCAGAGAAAATCCATGTCACTAGAGCACAGCCTCCAGAGAGGAGAGCAGGGAGTTTGTCCATCTGTTCATTGCTATGTTTCAAGCCCCTAATGCAGTCAGAGGCACGTATTAATTGGTCAGTAAATGTTTGTTGACCAAAAAAAGTGAGTGAAGAGAAAATTTAGGCTGCCTTTTCTTTTTCTGGACATGTCATGGGAGTGGGGAGTTTAGGGGGTATAGACAGCCTGGGGTCCTGGGTGTGATGATCTATATGTGCACTGGTTGTTGTCTCTTTTATCTTTCTTCTCCATCTTGGGCTCCGCTCCTGTCTCCCTTAGGTTACTGCACCTGCTGCCCCCTCCCCCTCCTCCCATCCCCACTTCTTCCCACTGTTCCCCAAATGACTGAATGAGATCCTAGCTCACTGACTCTGTCCCTCATCACAGGAACACGAGGCTGAAAACACTGCTGTCCATCGGGGGGTGGAACTTCGGCAACTTGAGGTGAGTCTGTGCTATTAGGTCTTCTCTCTGGGATGGGGTTGAGGTGATGGGTCAGGGGAGCAGGCCAGCTTTACACTCATTATCTCATGATTGCTAGGGAAAAGGATTTCAAAGTGGCTGTTTGCATTCCAAATTTGTAGGAAAAAAGCACGAATGAGAGCTTTGGTAACTTACTGTATTTCACCCAGGTGTTCCTGAGAGATGATCAGCTAAGGATGATGATCAGGTAATGAAACAAAGCCTGCCAAAGTCTGAATCTGGTTAATCATTGCATGCAGTACTAGCCCCAAATTACTTAAAGTTCATCTTTGCTATTCTAAAGGTTTTCTAATAGTGTCTTAACTATGGAAGAGAAAATACTCGAAAAAATGAAAAACAGTCAAACAGCTAATAAACAGAATAGCAAAGACTCTAGAACCTCTGGTCAGAGCCTGGCCCTCTTGTGCCATGTTATGGGCCCATTAGCTCAGAGATCTTTCTGGAAATGATGGCCCTTTTCTCACATTCCCTCCCCTTATCTGTTTGGACAAAAAGTCAGTGCCTGGCCAAGAGTGACCATTTCAAAGGCAGAGCTGTTCTGAGTCACTGTCTCCACCCCAGGCTGAGTGTTGCTTCCATCTGGCAGGGGCAGAGGTGTTTTGTAAATCTTCCCTGGAGCCTGAAGTCTAGGGCTGGGAAGGGACTTAAGAAGGTTTGAGAGTTTCAAAGCTCTGTCTTCCTTTCTGCAGTCACATATGAACCAAACAGCCTTGCAGAGGAGTGGTTGGGGGAGCACGGTTATGCAGAAAGCATTCCTGGCCTCATACTCGGGCCCCCTGCAGATTCACCAAGATGCTGTCCACGTTTTCCAACCGGGAAAGATTTGTCAATTCAGGATTGCCCTCTTGAGGACACATGGCTTTGATGGTCTGGACCTCTTCTTCTTGTACCCTGGACTCAGAGGCAGCCCCATGCGTGACCGCTGGACCTTTCCCTACTTACTTGAAGTAAGACCAGCTATATTGTTCTTCAGTGACTAAGTCGTGTGCAACTCTTTTGCCACCCCATGGAGTTGCTGGCTTCCCTGGCACTGGCCCTCTGCTCAGCGACTTACCGCACTGGCTCACGTCCCCCTTTCTTGGGAACCTGTGGGCAGGGCCTGTGTTTGACTCTCCTGGCTCCAGGGCCTCTGTTATTGCAGAATTGTTTCCCGGATGACTCCTGCTTTCCCCGACTCCGCTCTGCTTTGTTCATTTCTCTCATCTGCCTCTCTCTTCCCAGGAGCTCCTGCAGGCCTTTAAGAATGAGGCCCAGCTCACCATGCGGCCAAGGCTGCTGCTGTCTGCTGCCGTCTCTGGGGACCCCCATGTCATCCAGAAAGCATATGATGCATGCCTTCTGGGCAGGTGAGTGGGTGCTCCTTTGGTGTTTGGCAAGTGGCCCTGGAGGGAAGAAGGCATCTTGGGTTCAGAACCCAGAGGTGCTCAGCACTGTCCTGGAGCTTTGACTTCCTGCCTTGCTGTGAGAACACCTGTGGGAGGTAGGCCTAGCAGGAACGTAGGTGGGGACAAGGATTATTCCTCATAGCCCGGACTTCCTGAGGAGATCAGAGGGGAGTGATGGAGCACCAGGCCATACCACAGCATCCCTTTGGGTAGATATCAGCATCGTCCATAGCTGGGCCTCAAGGGGTGAATCCAAGGGCCTGACCTCTGTTCTGCTGGAGTCCCCTGTGGATGTGCACTGAGTGCCAGAGGGGATGGCATCAGAGACATGGGTGAATTACCAGCTACGCCTCTGAAACAAAAATAGGAAAGTCCAGTTAGGGCCCATTTTCAGAGCATAGGTCTTCATGTCAAAGTCACAAAACCAGACGGAGGGAGCTCATATCTCTCTGGACATGCCAATTCTGGACTATTCTAACAAAGTTCAAGAATCAAGTGTTTCCTGATGTTAAAAGTGAGGCAGATGCAACATACAAGAGATGATGCTATTCCTGTGTGTGATGACACTTAGGGAGAGTGGGTTCAGTGTGTCAGGGGAGATGGGACATCCAGTGAGCTGAGTTGGCTAGTGTTGATCTTATAGCCAGGCAGCATTGAGGACTCCACCTTCACCCAGCTGGGTCACCTTAGACAAATTAAGTAAATACGTGAGTTTCAATTTTTTCATTTTAAAATGGAGATAATTGTGGTAATTAGGACATTAACTAGATTAAAATTAAATTAGATAATCCATGCTAACCTCTACATTGTGACTCGGTAAGGCTCAATTACACTTTGCCATCTGGAAAGCTTTCTGGAAGAGATGGGTTTCACTGGCTCCTTGAACAGTAGAAAGATGGATGCACTTTTGCGCTGTCTGATTACACATGTCATTTATGCAGACCTCTGCTGCACTTGTTTCCTGGTATGATCCCACCCACTTTGTTTCCTGATCTGACCCCTTGGATACTCTCAGGAAGGCATATGTCCTGACACATTGCTGTCCCTCACCAGCTGTCCCTCACCAGTTGTGTGTTCCAGGGCAGCCTCTCACATGCGAGGTATGGCTCAGGTAGTCCCTAGTCCCCATATCAGTGGGCAGAAATGGCAGGGGTGTTCAGTGGTCGATGTTCAGCTAGTTAGCTAGTTGGTGCTGTGAAAGTCTAGCTAGCATGATCTTCATACCTCTTCTTCCTGCCCCTTACAGACTCCTGGATTTCATCAGCGTCTTGTCTTATGACTTACATGGAAGCTGGGAAAAGGTCACAGGACACAATAGCCCTCTGTTCTCTCTGCCTGGAGACCCCAAATCTTCGGTAAGAAAAAGAAAGCTGTCAGGCAACCCAGACGTGCACCCCTGAGCCAGGCCAGTGGCTCTTGGTAACAAGGAAGGGTTGTGTTCTTCCTCCCTGCAGGCATATGCCATAAATTACTGGCGACAGCTTGGGGTGCCCCCTGAGAAGCTCCTCATGGGGCTCCCCACCTATGGATGTACTTTTCGCCTCCTCAGACCCTCTCAGAATGAGCTGGGGGCAGAAGCGGTGGGATCAGCATCGCCAGGGAAGTACACCAAGCAAGCTGGCTTCTTGGCTTATTATGAGGTGATGGGAATGGGAACCTCTGTCTGTGAGTTAGGGGTCCCCCACCCGAGTCCAGGGCCAAAGCAGGGACAAGGGACCAAGGCAAGACTGAGGGCTAGAGATAGGACAAGGAGGTGGTTTGCTGTGGTAAGGGACATCCAGTCTCTGGGATACTCTCTTTTCTTTTGGGAAAGTTATTTGAGCCCTTTGTAAGAGGTGAGGGCCTGGGTGAAGTCTGAATGGAGGGGGACAGATATTTCACTCCTTAGAAGATTCTTAAATAATATTTAAGTCAATCTTGAGTTAGTATATGGCCTAAATAAATATAATTAATATTTGAAAGATATATATATATATTTTTTCAAAAGTTCAAATATTTTCAAAAGTAAGAGAATAGTATAGCATCCTCTCATTCCCTGAAAGAGCCATGGACCCAAGGCAGATATTTCACCCCTTAGAAGATTCTTAAATGGCAGTTAAATCAATCCTCACTTACTATACGTCCTAAATAAACAAATTAATATTTACCATATGTATATAATGAGACATGTGCGAAAATAAAAGAATAGTATAATGTCCTCTCACTTCCTGATGCCCAAATGCCCTTCACCCAGCTTCAGTCATTAACCGCTTATGGTGAGTCTTTTTTTTTCTCTCTCTGCTCCTGACTCCTTCCTTCTCACTAGTCAATTATTTTGAGACAATGCTAAGACATCTCCCATCACAGATTCTTTCTCCTCTACCTTGATTCCATGCCCTAATTCCCATCTCCACAAAGCTTGCTGTTGGGTGGGGAGAAGAGACATGGATCCAAGGGAATGTGGAACACAAGAGAAGACAGTAAGAGGCACCAAGTGCATGACTGTAGGGTGTGGGGTTGGTGGATTTTGAGCAGAACTATGAAGCACAGTAGAATCCTGATGGGTGGGAAGGATCTCCTAGGCAAAGAACAGCAGGCACCTGAGGGAAAGTTGCATCTTTGACTGAGGTGGTAATGGAGATGCTGGTGTCTCTCCAGTCTCTGCACTGTGCCTGCTCCTGGAGATGTTTCCCTGCTAATTTAATGAAGCATGATTTTGAGTGATGACATAGTCAAGGGAGTGTAAGTTAAAGAGGTTTTGATAACACTTTTAATGAACAACAACAACAACAAAATAACTTCCATATTAGCTTCTGCAGCCCAAATGGGACATTACTATATCTTTGCAGCAAACCGTCTCCAGCACAGTGTTGGGTACCCAGTCTACAGTCAGTGGTTTTTTGATGTAATAAAAGTTCTCCCTGCCTTCCAGGTCTTTACATTTATTATAGATTCAAAAGTTAGTTTGATAAGTACCTGGATAGATCAGTTTATGTTAGTTTAATGAAAAAGGAGATGCTTGTTTATGAAAAGTCTTTGAGAAAGCTACAGATTTGGTCTAGACTCAGGTTTGTTATATTGTAGTTTTGTATTGACATTATTTACAAACTCTAGCTTGATTTCTTAAAGGTTGCCACTCACTCCTTGGTTCTCTACCTGTTTATTCATCATGGATATTAGAGAAAGGAATAAGCAATAGTAAGAATTTATCCAAAATAGAGAGGAAGTCTTTACCCCTGAGTGTGAACAGTTTGTCTGTTGGTGCTTCTCTTCATGGAACGCCACACAGCTGATCACTGTTCTGACGCTCCTGCAGATTTGTTCCTTCATTGAGGGAAAGAATAAACACTGGATTGATCATCAGTGTGTCCCATATGCCGTCAAGAGGAAAGAGTGGATTGGCTATGATGATGCCATCAGCTTTGGTTATAAGGTGAGAACTTGGTCCTTTATTGCTCCAACATAGTTTCCCTCTGGCTTCTATGAGACCCTTGTGTGTACAGTGTGTGTGTGTGTCTGTGTGTGCACTCATGTGCGTGTGTGTGTATGTGCCTATAAAACTGCCAGAGGGATGGAATGGGGAAGGAGGTGGGGGGGGGGATTCAGGATGGGGAACACAAGTACACCCGTGGCAGATTCATGTCAGTGTATGGCAAAACCAATACAATATTGTAAAGTAAAAATAAATAAATAAAACTGAGAAAAAAAAAACCTGACAGGTTAACTTGTTAGCCTAAAAGAAGGGGGAAAAAAGTCAGAATCTTCACAGTTTCTAACTTAGCAATAATTGGTTCCTCCTTATTTTACATTTGGGGAAATTAAACCCCAGAAAGAAGCCAATTGATTTGGCCAAGTCATGTAGTTATTTGCATATGACAATCTTTTCTATCAGTCTTACAAGAGAATTCTGGTAAGGTAATAAGAAAATCTGGATTCAGTGCTAAACAACTTCCATTTAGTTATATCTGAGGTTTTAATAATCATAGATAAAATGCTTCATTTTCTTTTATGTGTAAAAGATATATTATCCATTCTATTCCTTTTTTATGGCATCACTATGTCATAAGATATGGTGAAATGATTTTTTTTAAAAATAAAGCAATATTTCCAATTTAATATGATGATAATGGTGATTAGCAGGCTGGGGAACCAGACAATATTTCATATTTATGAACATGTACTATGTGCAAAATATTGCTCCAAATATCTTACATGTATGAATTAAAAAATCTTTTTAAAATTATGGCAAAATATACATAACATAAAATTCACTATTTTATTCATTTTTTAGTCACCATTCATTAGCATTAAGTACATTCACTTTGCTGTGCAACCATCATATCTACTTCCAGAACTTTCTCCTCTTCCCAAACTGAAATGACTCCCCACTCCTTCCTCACGCAGCTCCTGGTAATCACCACTCTACCTTCCATCTGTATGAATTTGACTACTCTAAGCACCTCAGTGAGTGGAATCATAGTATTTGTTCTTTTGTAATTGGCTTATTTCACTTGACATTGTATTCCACTTCCACCTATGTTGTAATATGTGCATATAGGAACTCTGGATTCTAAAAATGTTGGAAATATTATCCTTTTTTTTTTTTAACATAGAAGGCAATTAAAACCCACAAGGCTTATGTAGCTTCCCTCCCCCCCCCCACCCCCCAAGATCCCATAGCTAATAAGCAATAGAGGCTAGAGTCAAATACAGGCTACATGGCTAAGCATCCTACCATATTGCCTTCTGAGAGTCCATCTGATTTTGCCACTGTATTCTCTGGAGGATGGCAAGTATAGCAGGTTGACTGAACACTGCTTTTTCAGGCATTTTTCATAAAGAGAGAGCATTATGGAGAGGGCATGGTGTGGACACTGGATCTGGATGATGTCACGGGTACTTTCTGTGGTGCTGGCCCTTTCCCCCTTGTCTACACATTGAATTATCTTCTGGTGAAGGACGGTGAGTAGCTATGACCTGGAAGCTGGGTTGGCAGTTGCAAAACCACTGGTTGGGTCCCTTCTGTAAGATTTGTTGGGGCAAACTGACAATGAAAGAAAAGAATAAGCTTTGGTGCCAGGCCAGTCTGCTTTCTAATCTTGGTTTTGATGCTTGCTCCATTTGACCTCTCTGAACTTTGTTTTCCCATCTACAAAATGGGAATAATCCTTATACTCATGACATTATTATACACACTGGCAGTTAGGAGATGGAACCTGGCGTGCTAAACCAGCAACATCCTTGGAGATGGTCTATAACCCTCATTTTTTGATGAGACCAGGACTCAGAAAGATAATACAGCTAGTCAGGGGTGGAAATGAAACTCCAACTTAATTCTTTACAATATACTTTCTAGGGCAACCTCTTTGCACTCAGCCTTGTTCCTCGTGCCTCTGAAGTGAGGGACACCAAAGGATTCTTCCTGAGGATTCCACAAGTTAGAAAATAAGCCTAGGGTTAATGCCTTCTGCAAAGTGTGATGGCCAAAGTGAGGGGCTGAGCATAGAGAACTGACAGACTTCTGCTTGGGGTCACTCAACTGGAAATGTAGCAAACCCACCGATCTTGTTGGGATCTTGTTAATATGTTTAGTGGGAAAGCTGAGCTTCTGTGTGTGGAGACTTTATCTGTGTCGACAAGAGGATGCATTTGGAAATCCTCCGATTCTGGTTTGGGAGCTGGTGCTTCATCCCTGGAGCAGCTCTAGTTCTGCCAGTGACAGGATGGGAAAGAAGAGGTAGGAGTCTCACCCTCTTCTGTTGATTTCTTCTAGAGTTCAGCTCAACTCCTTCACCAAAACTGTGGTTCTCAACTGCTGTGAATTCTTCAAGAATTGGCCCTGAAATGCCAACTGTGAGCAGGGATTTGACCACTGGTTTGGGCATTTTGCCCCTAGGAGGGGAGGCTTTGGCCACTGAGACTCATAGAAAGTCTGCAACTATGACCATAACCCCCAGAGGTGAGACTGCAACCCCTACAAGGACCCCTCTATCGTTTGGAAGGCGCACTGCTGCTCCAGAAGGGAAGACTGAGAGCCCTGGAGAGAAGCCCCTGACCACTGTGGGCCATCTGATGGTGAGCCCTGGAGGGATAGCTGTGGGTCCTGTGCACCTTCAGACGGGGCAGAAGGTCACGCCCCCAGGAAGGAAGGCTGGAGTCCCTGAGAAGGTGCCCACCCCCTCTGGAAAGATGACAGTCACCCCTGATGGGAGGGCTGAGACTCTGGAGAGGAGACTTTGACCTCTGAGGTGGACCCTGAGGCCTGGTGGGTTACTTTGGTCTTCAGGCAGAAGCTGAAAAGTGGATGCTGCTCTCTGGCTCTGTCATCTCACCTCCTTGGACATCTCCTCTTGCTTTTGACAACCCTTTTGTTCTCACTGATGGACTCATTCTTGGGATGACTTGATAACCCTTCTAATGAGTCCTCTCTCTAAAGAAACTTGGAAAACTCTGCTGTGAATAAAAGATACTTAAGTCTGTTGTGGGCAAAATTTTTTGGAAACCTTTATCTCTTCATCTAGGTCCCCTGATAGATGCTACTTGTGCCCAGCCAATCATATATCATTCTTGGGGCAAACAGGCCCCAGGTAATAGTGAGTTAATCTCTTCTCTCTTGAATAAACTAAAAGCATAAGAAGCTGTCTGAGTTCTCTGAAGCTCTTTTCTTGAAATGACCAGTGGTAGTCAATTGTTATCTTCTCCCTTTCAAGATCACTTCTCCTTGCTATTTTTGGAAGGAGAGAATTTGTGTCTGTCCCAAGCTGATATTTTCCAGTGTTGATTACATGCTACTCTCTCTGCAATGAACACTGCTGACTTCACTGATGATCAGAGCCAGAATCTCCTCTAGGGAAATTTCCCCTGTTGCTGAAGGGGCCTGAGAGAAGGAGGAAGGAGTTGTATCTTCCAGTTATATTCCCTACTTTGGAAAGTCTTAGTTGTCTCTCAGAAAACACCTCCACCCCCGCCTGTTCTCTCCATAAGGAGTGGTGGAGGGGAAGACAAAATCAACATATTTTGTTATCTGCACACTTCTCCCTGGTCTATACTGCATACTGCAGTCTACCTATGGTTTATTTTCCTGAGCATGATTCACCCTTATGTCAGTATAGACATAGGACCAACTTTTAGCTCTCCCTTCCTGGGAAGCAATGATGATAGTGTGTCTAATCTACCACCAGTGTTACCTTTTCTTTTGGAAGTACAGCCTCCAACGCTTTAAAATAAGGGTTCATTAAAATACCTATGGGAGAGGCATTTATCATAAATGATAAAGCAGGTGAAGGCTGTATCCACACATGAGTGGGCACATGGCCTCGGGACCACATTGCCACAGCATAAATCACAAATCAGTTAAGTTACAAAACAAATCAACCTCAAAACCAGTTTACAAAACAACCATTTATCTAGCTGATAATTCTGGAGGTTAGTCATTTAAGCTGTGCTCAGGTAGGTGGTTTATATGATCTGGACTGGGCTTGACTGATCATGGCTGCAGTGACTCGAGCATCTGCTGTTAGCTAGTGGTTGGGGTGGGGTGGGCTGGCTTTATCATAGCCTCAGCCTGAGGTCTTTTTCCCGGAGGCCTCCTATTCTTCAACTGGCTACTTTACAAGGTTGTGGTCTCTTTGTTACTAGAAAGCAAGAGAGAAATCTCCAGTGGGCAATTTATTTTTAAATCTCTGCTTGAATTGCATTTACCATTGTTCCATTGGTCAAAACAAGTCAAATGACCAAAGACGAAATGAGAATGGTTGTGAATTATGCAAATGAATATGGGAAGCATAAATAAGTTGGAAGTTATTACTGCTAATCTGTTTCACAAACTCAATCTTCCAGTATTTAAGAAAAGCTGAAATTAGGTGTGGTGTGTATGTGTTTAGTAGAAACCTATTGGCTTCAAAGCATTGGCTAACATGTCTGTGACTAGATGTGCCTGTGGATGGCAGTCATGCCCCCTGGACCAGGGTGCTTTGATAGAGCAATTGGATCAAAGCATTCTATGTTTACATTAAGGTATGATGGAATAGAAGTGAGTTCACATTTTACTCTTGTCACTGGATTTTCAGATTTCTTCTCTTAGTTGTTGTATAGACCCTACTCTCATCTACTTAAAGGTTAAAGGTTATACATTTAATTGGACATTCTTAGAGTATAGGAAAGAATTAGAGGTGAAGCTTTTCCCACTAGCTCCTATATGGAAAATAAGTATTTCTGAGAATCTGTAAGTTTTTTTTTCTGTCACCTTTTCTGCATATGCTTTATTCATGGATAATGTGTCTAAAAGTTTCTATTTATCTATATATAAATAGATAAGTGTCTAGAAGTTTCTATTTATCTATTTCTAAAATCTAAATTATAAGCTTCCTGGAGCTTATCTTTTCGCTGTAAATTGGTTGGGACTTCCAACTTCACCATCTATCTCAAAATATACATTAGTGGGCAACCAACATAAGTTGATACAGCCACTATAGAAAACAGTATGGGGATCTTTCAAAAATAAAAATAGTACCACCATAGTATCTTGGAACCCCACTTCTGGGTATCATTACAAAGGGTGGCACTGGGTAAGTTATGGGGGATGAGAAAGATGATGGAAACATCAGCACTAATTAAAAAAGATGTGTGCACCCCTATGTTCACTGAAGCATTATTTACAATAGCAAGTATGTTCATCAGTAGATAGAGCCAACCCAAAGCAGGGAGCCTGCACTCACTCCTCTCTTTCTTAGTTCCTTTCTGACTCTACTCTTGACTACCCAAAATTTGTGGGAGCCACAGAAAAATTCCCTACAGTCCTGGTGGAACATTTTGACCAAGATCTCCCTCCCTGTCCCTCTCATGGTCAAAGACACGGCAAAGGGATTTTTACCTTGAGAAGGTTTGATGTGCAGTGAGTTCTCTGAACTTGGCCACAGCAGGTGAGGGGTCTGACAACACAGTGGGCTGCCCAGGGCCCTGGGGAATGGGACAGATGTGGAGTCGGATGCAGGCCCTGCAGCTGGATTCTGGTACAATGCCTTGTACAGCTGTTCTCCTGTCACAAGATAACAAGCCTCCCCTCAGCTCAGATCTTACACAAAGAGACAGGACCCCAGGCCTTTGTGTGGGGCCTGCAGCAGAGATGGGGAAGATGCTATTTTGGGCCAATAAGTTACACAGTCTCAGTCCCCTCTTTGCCTCTAAACCCAGAAAATCCTCTCCATCAAGCATCAGTAGGCAGGGAGCCAGCCCCTAGCTTCAATACAAAAAGGCTCTGTTTGGATTTTTCTGCATCATTTCTCTCTTCTCTGGGCATGTGCCATCCCATCAGGCCCCTGCTTTGTCAGGCTGCTGGCTTTTTCTTTCTCTTGCACATGCTCAGGGTCCGGAATGAAAAGAGCGATGCCATCTGTACATTGATAGGAAGTGCTAAGTCACAAAGTACTGCATTTCAAGAGCTTAGCAGGTGTGTCCTAGCAAGTTAGGCATTCTCTGAAGGCATCTAACCTAAAATTCTGCTTCTGTGGTTTCCAGTCCAAATCTCAGTGCCTCTTTCTGCAATATCCCACTTAAATAGAATGGCTTTTACAACAATTCTATACCTTGATCCATCATCTTTCTCATCACCCATAACTTACCCAGTGCCACCCTTTGTAATGAAGAACTAATGCTGCCTTCAGTGCTCAGATCTGTGACCTAGCACCACCCTACTCCTAGAGAGCCTTAGAAGGCTGTGTCCATGAGCCCCTGAGGATGCTGAACACCCAAGGGAGTAGCTGATACAAGATGCTCTGGGGCATCTCAGGCCTCAGTGAGACTGCAAAGCTGTTCAGCTATTGCCTTCACTGAACATGCAGCTGAGTTAAGACAAGAGCAGGTAAGTTGGATCTTGATTTAAAGTCATTGTCAAATGGTGAGAATCCAGTCCACTGGAGACTTAATGACTGTACCAGGTAGACAGTCCAATGGTTTAATCAACATGCATTTATTTGATTTTTGACTGTATGTTATGTAATGTCACTTTTGTTATTTCTTCTAATCTTCACAATATATTTTGAAGTAGGTTTTAATCTCCCATTGTGTCTTGAGGGGTCTGACAACACAGTGGGCTGCCCAGGGCCCTGGGGAATGGGACAGATGTGGAGTCGGATGCAGGCCCTGCAGCTGGATTCTGGTACAATGCCTTGTACAGCTGTTCTCCTGTCACAAGATAACAAGCCTCCCCTCAGCTCAGATCTTACACAAAGAGACAGGACCCCAGGCCTTTGTGTGGGGCCTGCAGCAGAGATGGGGAGGATGCTATTTTGGGCCAATAAGTTACACAGTCTCAGTCCCCTCTTTGCCTCTAAACCCAGAAAATCCTCTCCATCAAGCATCAGTAGGCAGGGAGCCAGCCCCTAGCTTCAATACAAAAAGGCTCTGTTTGGATTTTTCTGCATCATTTCTCTCTTCTCTGGGCATGTGCCATCCCATCAGGCCCCTGCTTTGTCAGGCTGCTGGCTTTTTCTTTCTCTTGCACATGCTCAGGGTCCGGAATGAAAAGAGCGATGCCATCTGTACATTGATAGGAAGTGCTAAGTCACAAAGTACTGCATTTCAAGAGCTTAGCAGGTGTGTCCTAGCAAGTTAGGCATTCTCTGAAGGCATCTAACCTAAAATTCTGCTTCTGTGGTTTCCAGTCCAAATCTCAGTGCCTCTTTCTGCAATATCCCACTTAAATAGAATGGCTTTTACAACAATTCTATACCTTGATCCATAATCTTTCTCATCACCCATAACTTACCCAGTGCCACCCTTTGTAATGAAGAACTAATGCTGCCTTCAGTGCTCAGATCTGTGACCTAGCACCACCCTACTCCTAGAGAGCCTTAGAAGGCTGTGTCCATGAGCCCCTGAGGATGCTGAACACCCAAGGGAGTAGCTGATACAAGATGCTCTGGGGCATCTCAGGCCTCAGTGAGACTGCAAAGCTGTTCAGCTATTGCCTTCACTGAACATGCAGCTGAGTTAAGACAAGAGCAGGTAAGTTGGATCTTGATTTAAAGTCATTGTCAAATGGTGAGAATCCAGTCCACTGGAGACTTAATGACTGTACCAGGTAGACAGTCCAATGGTTTAATCAACATGCATTTATTTGATTTTTGACTGTATGTTATGTAATGTCACTTTTGTTATTTCTTCTAATCTTCACAATATATTTTGAAGTAGGTTTTAATCTCCCATTGTGTCAGCAAGCAAAGCAAGGTTAGGAATTCTATGACAAGGTATCCAGCATCCTGCAGTGTAAGAAGAGCCAGGCTTCAAGCACAACAGTCACTGCTCAGAGCCCAGACTCCTTCTACTCACCACTCACTAAGGAGGGGAGAGACCCAGCTCCAGTCCCATTCATTGCCAGGGTAGATTGGGAATACGTAGAGAGGAATATGTGTGCAGGACTCACCAGGGGCTGACTGTTCATCATTAGGTGCTCAGCAGTGCAACAGGTCTGTAGCTTCTATGGAAAGTCCTGAGCTGAGTCCTGGGTTTATTTCTTGCCTTGTTGCAGGTCTGACTGTGTTTCTGCAAGCATCATGACTCTTCTTCCTTTTGACAGAGGAGCTTCCACCATCAGCAAACTTACATGCTTGAAAATCTGAGAGAGCTAGAGTCTCCATCTCCTATGGCACAGTCAAATTTATTATAAGCAAAGAGAGAAAGAGAGAAAAGAAAGAAGGATGGAAGCGAGAGAGGGAAGAAGGGAGGAAGAAAGAAAGAAAAGGAAAATGAGAAAGAGAGCTTTCTCAGCTCAACCTCCTGCATGCTTGTATCCACATTCCTTTGAACTCATGGAAATGAAATTGCTAAGGATCATCAAGACCCTTATCAGAATAAGAAATTAAGATAGCAGTAGAGTGTGTTCGTTTAGAGAGGATCAGTCATTAATTTCCTAGAAATTAAAACTCTTCAAGGAGAAAAGGTCTACTTTATCCTACATCCACTTTATCTCCATTCCCAGGTCCTTGAGAAAGAGAGTTTATGTCTTATTCACCAATGTGAGCCTTCCTCATGTCTCCAAGCCTAAGTCTAGAGGAAGAACTAAGATATTCAGAGTGTTTCTGCTGCTCCTTCTACAGGAGCCAGTGAAAGAAGCATTGAGATAACAGGTTTCAAGGCCTCTAAGTTCTAGCCCTTGTTCTTCCCACCTGAGTATACCACAAAGCTTATGTGTTACTACCAACTGGTCTCAATATCACCTAGGCCCTGTCAAATCGTACCAGAGAATGCTAACCTATGTCTGTATACACAGGCCATCTATGCGTTCACCACTATGGTCAATAAAAAGATGGCACCCTATGAGTGGAACAGTGATGTCATCTACCCCAGTTCCAGAACTTCAAGGAGCAGTCAAACCTTGTTCTGGAATATCTGGGAGAGTCACAGATATTGAGTGAATTGGAAACTCAGAGCTAGTTTTGGGAGCCAGCTCCCCACTCAGGGCTAAAGTACACCATACAGACAGTTCAGTTCAGTCACTCAGTCGTGTCTGACTCTGTGACCCCGTGGACTGCAGCATACCAGGCTTCCCTGTCCATCACCAACTGCCAGAGCTTACTCAAACTTATGTCCAAGGAGTCAGTGATGCCATCCAACCATCTCATCTTGTTGTCCCCATCTCCTCCTGCCCTCAATCTTTCCCAGCATCAGGGTCTTTTCAAATGAGTCATTTTTCACATCAGGTGGCCAAAGTATTGGAGTTTCAGCTTCAGCATGAGTCCTTCCAATGAACACCCAGGACTGATTTCCTTTAGGATGGACTGGTTGGATCTCCTTACAGTACAAGGGACTCTCAAGAGTCTTTTCCAACACCACAGTTCAAAAGCATCAGTTCTTTGGCACTCAGTTTTCTTTATAGTCCTGCTCTCACATCTATACCTGACCACTGGAAAAACCATAGCCTTGACTAGACAGACCTTTATTGGCAAACTAATGTCTCTGCTTTTCAATATGCTATCTAGGTTGGTCAGTTTTTCTTCCAAGCAGCAAATGTCTTTTAATTTCATGACTGCAGTCACCATTTGCAATAATTTTGGAGCCCAAGAAAATAAAGTCTGTCACTGTTTCCATTGCTTCCCCATTTATTTGCCATGACATGATGGGACCGGATGCCACTCAGTTTTCTGAATGTTGAGTTTTAAGCCAACTTTTTCACTCTTCTCTTTGATCAAGAGGCTCTTTAGTTTTTTTCACTTTCTGCCAAAAGGTGGTGTTATCTGAGCATTTGGAGGTTATTAATATTTCCCCTGGCAAACTTGATTCCAGCTTGTGCTTCAGCCTGGCATTTCACATGTACTCTGCATATAAGTTAAATAAGCAGGGTGACAATATACAGCCTTGACATATTCCTTTCCTGATTTGGAACCAGTCTGTTGTTCCATGTCCAGTCCTAACTGTTGCTTCTTGACATGCATAAAGATTTCTCAGGAGGCATGTCAGGTGGTGTGGTATTCCCATCTCTCTCAGAATTTTCCACAGTTTATTGTGATCACACAGTCATAGGCTTTGGCATAGTCAATAAAGCAGAAGTAGATGTTTACTGGAACTATATTGCTTTTTTGATGATCTAGCAGATGTTGGCAATTCGATCTCTGGTTCCTCTGCCTTTTCTAAAATAAGCTTGAACATCTGGAAGTTCTTTGCTCATCTACTGTTGAACCTCGCTTTGAGAATTTTGAGCATTATTTTACTAGCATGTGAGATGAGTGCAACTGTGCAGTAGTTTGAGCATTCTTTGGCATTGCCTTTCTTTGGGATTGGAATGAAAACAGACCTTTTCCAGTCCTGTGGTCACTACTGAGTTTTCCAAACTTGTTGGCATATTGAGTGCAGCACTTTCACAGCATCATCTTTCAGGATTTGAAATAGCTCAACTGGAATTCCATCATCTCCTCTAGCTTTGTTTGTAGTGATGATTCCAAGGCTCACTTGATTTTGCATTCCAGGATGTCTGGCTCTAGGACAGTGATCACACCATTGTGGTTATCTGGGTCATGAAGATCTTTTTTTTGTATAGTTCTTCTGTGTATTCTTGCTACCTCTTAATATCTTCTGCTTCTCTTAGGTCCATACCATTTCTGTCCTTTATTGTGCCCATCTTTGCATGAAATGTTCCCTTAGTATCTCTAATTTTCTTGAAGTGATCTCTAGTTTTTTCCATTCTATTGTTTTCCTCTACTTTTTTCCCTTGATCACTGAGGAAGGCTTTCTTATCTCTCCTTGCTGTTCTTTGGAACAATGCATTTAAATGGGTATATCTTTCCTTTTCTCCTTTGCCTTTAGCTTCTCTTCTTTTCTCAGTTACTTGTAAGGCCTCCTCGAACAACCATTTTGCTTTTTTGCATTTCTTTTTCTTGGGGAGGGTCTTGATCATTATCTCTTATACAGTGTCACGTACCTTTGTCCACAGTTTCTCAGACTGTCTATCAGATTTAATTCCTCGAATCTATTTGTCACTTCCACTGTATAATCATAAGGGATTTGATTTAGTTCATATTTGGATGGTCTAGTGGTTTTCCCTGCTTTCTTCAACTTAAGTCTGAATTTGAAAATAAGGAATTCATGACCTGAGTCACAGCCAGCACTTGCTCTTGTTTTTGAAGTCTGTATAGAGCTACTCCACCTTTGGCTTCAAAGAATATAGCAATCTGATTTTTGTATTGACCATCTGGTGATGTCCATGTGTAGAGTCTTCTCTTGTGTTGTTGGAAGCATATGTTTGCTATGACCAGTTCATTCTCCTGGCAAAACTCTTAGGCTTTGTTCTGCTTCATTTTGCACCCCAAGAACAAATTTGCCTGTTACACCAGGTATCTCTTGACTTCCTACTTTTGCATTCCAGCCCCCTATGATGAAAAGGGCATCCTTTTGGGGTGTTAATTCTAGAGGGTGTTGTAGGTCTTCATAGAACCCTTAAACTTCAGCTTCTTCAGCACTACTGATTGGGGCACAAACTTGGATTACTGTAATACTGAATAGTTTGCCTTGGAAATGAACAGAGATCATTCTGCTATTTCTGAGATTGCACCCAAGTACTGCATTTCAGACTCTTGTTGTCTATGAGGGCTACTCCATTTCTTCTAAGGAATTCTTGCCCATAGTAGTAGATACAATGATCATCCGAGTTAAATTTGCCCATTCCAGTCCATTTTAGTTCACTCATTCTTAAAATGTCGATGTTCACTCTTGCCATCTCCTGTTTGACCACTTCCAATTTACTTTGATTCATGGACCTAACATTCCAGGTTCTTATGCAATATTGTTCTTTACAGCATCAGACTTTCCTTCCATCACCAGTCACATCCACAACTGGATGCTGCTTTCACTTTGGCTCCATCTCTTCTTTCTTCCTGGAGTTATTTCCCCATTGTTCTCCAGTAGCATATTGGGCACCTACTGACCTGGGGAGTTCATCTTTCAATCTCCTATTTTTGCCTTTTCATACTGTTCATGGGGTTCTCAAGATAACAATACTGAAGTGGTTTGCCATTCCCTTCTACCTACAGGCAGCATAGCTCCCAAAAGGAAAGGAGTGAAGATCACAAGCCATCCTGGCATGAATCAAAATGGCTTCCCTTTCCTCAGCAGTAATTTTGTGTGCCACAGTGACTGACTTCATTGCTCTAACCCTGTTTCCTTTCTCTTACCCTCACTTCTATTTGGAAGCACCCAGAGTGCACCATGTTGTGTCCTTCTATATTTATTTAGTTGAAGGAAGTGAGAAGATTCAGAATTACCAGAGTGGTTTAAAAGGAAAGTAGTCTTAGAGACTGACTGAATTTAGCCTCAGTTCAGTTAAAGAACTTCTAAGAGAAGTTCTTTAATTCTAAGAGAATTACCTTTCTATTGAGATCAAGATAGGAGTCAACCCTATTCGGAAATTCCCCTCTTTTCTATTTTCAAATTATTGATGCAGTTGACATTTTGGCTGGTGATGCAGTGGTGGCAAGGATAGCCTCCACAGTCTCATGGTGTCTTTGGCTAAATATTCACACTTCCCTCCATGAGAGTGTCTCCAGTCAGAGAGCAAATCTGTCTGCAGGATTCCATACACACGTGTGACTGTAGTTTGAGGGAAGGACTCTCATCCACTTGATCTGTCCCTTTCTTTTGCTCCAGAAAGGACTAAGGTGGCTTATTAAGATCAGAACTCAAGTGTGGGTGAAAGTGAAAGTCACTCAGTCATGTCCGACTCTTTGTGACCCCCATGGACTATACAGTCCATGGAATTCTCTAGGCCAGAATACTGGAGTGGGTAGCCTATCCCTTCTCCAATGGATCTTTCTGACCCAGGAATCGAACTGGGGTCTCCTACATTGCAGGCAGATTCTTTACCAACTGAGAAAGTGTGGGTGGTTCAATATAAATGCTCAGCATAAAGTTGATTCTTAGAGAAGCAGGAAGCAGATACCACAGCCAGAGTGCCTGGGTTTCTGCCCTTTTGGTGCTAGAACCAGGAGTCTGAAAGGCCACTTTGACTCTATCAAGCAGCTTCCACATAGTTGCTTTAGCTGACTTCATTCTGTTATTTCCTCATGCTTCTTCATTAGTAATGGAAACCTGCTTACACCCCAAGTGATTGGCTGGTGAACTTCAGCATTCAGAAGTAGAAACTCTTCTACTTCTGGGGAATCAGACTATTGGCTGATCTCAGGAGAGCCTAAAGCTAATGAGTTTTTTGTTTATTTATTTTTTATTTTTATTTTTTTTATTGACACAATTGATTTAGAGCATTGTGCTAGTTTCAGGTGTATAGCAAAGTGATTTGACGTAAAAATATTTATAATATATATAGTGATTTGACTATATATATATATATATATATATATATAGTCATCACTCATCTAGAGCCAGACATCCTGGAATGTGAAGTCAAGTCAGCCTTAGGAAGCATCACTACAAACAAAGCTGGTAGAGGTGATGGAATTCCAGTTGAGCTATTTCAAATCCTGAAAGATGATGCTGTGAAAGTGAAAGTGCTGAACTCAATAGGCCAACAAATTTGGAAAACTCAGCAGTGGCCACAGGACTGGAAAAGGTCAGTTTCCAATCCAATTCCAAAGAATGGCAATGCCAAAGAATGCTCAAACTACTGCACAACTGCACTCATCTCACACGCTAGTAAAGTAATGCTCAAAATTCTCAAAGCCAGGCTTCAGCAATATGTGAACTGTGACTTCCTGATGTTCAAGCTGGTTTAAAAAAGGCAGAGGAACCAGAGATCAAATTGCCAACATCCACTGGATCATCAAAAAGGCAAAAGAGTTCCAGAAAAACATCTATTTCTGCTTTATTGACTATGCCAAAGCCTTTGACTGTGTGGATCACAAGAAACTGTGGAAAATTCTGAAAGAGATGGGCATACCAGACCACCTGACCTGCCTCTTGGGAAACCTGTATGCATTTCAGGAAGCAAGAGTTAGAACTGGACATGGAACAACAGACTGGTTCCAAATAAGAAAAGGACTACGTCAAGGCTGTATATTGTCACCCTGCTTATTTAACTTCTATGCATAGTATATCATGCGAAATGCTGGGCTGGAGGAAGCACAAGCTGGAATCAAGACTGCCGGGAGAAATATCAATAACCTCCAATATGCACATGACACTACCCTTATGGCAGAAAGTGAAGAGGAACTAAAAAGCCTCTTGATGAAAGTGAAAGAGAAGAGTGAAAAAGTTGACTTAAAGCTCAACATTCGGAAAACTAAAATCATGGCATCTGGTCCCATCACTTCATGGGAAATAGATGGGGAAACAGTGTCAGACTTTATTTTTTGGGCTCCAAAATCACTGCAGATGGTGACTACAGCCATGAAATTAAAAGACGTTTACTCCTTAGAAGGAAAGTTATGACCAACCTAGACAGCATATTTAGAAGCAGAGACATTTCTTTGCCAACAAAGGTCCATCTAGTCAAGGCTATTGTTTTTCCAGTAGTCATGTATGGATGTAAGAGTTGGACTGTGAAGAAAGCTGAGCACCAAAGAACTGATGCTTCTGAACTGTGGTGTGGGAAAAGACTCTTGAGATTCCCTAGGACTGCAAGGAGATCCAACCAGTCCATTCTGAAGGAGATCAGCCCTGGGATTTCTTTGGAAGGAATGATGCTACAGCTAAAACTCCAGTACTTTGGCCACCTCATGGGAAGAATTGACTCACTGGAAAAGACTCTGATGCTGGGAGGGATTGGGGGCAGGAGGAAAAGGGGATGACAGAATATGAGATGGATGGATGGTATCACTGGCTTGAAGGACGTGAGTTTGAGTGAACTCCGGAGGTTGGTGATGGACAGGGAGGCCTGGCATGTTGCGATTCATGGGGTGACAGAGTTGGACACGACTTACAACTGAACTGAACTGAACTGGTGTGCTTTAAGTGATGGGAACTCTCTGGAAACAAGAATCTGTACCCCTGTTACTCCTTGTGTACTTGAAAAGCGTAATTTTACAATTGTGGATACAGTGTTTTGTGCATGTAAATTAGGTCAAATGCATTAATAATCTGTTCACATCTAGATATTTATTGACTTTTCTTTGTTTGTTTAAAGTGGAGAGGTACTTTAACAGCCCCCACTGTGTGACTGTGAACTTGTCTATTTCTCCTTTTAGCTTTGTCTATATATTAGAGAGATTTTGAACTCTGGTATCTTCTTGTTGTATCAGCCCCTTATTAAATGTCCTTCTTTAATCTGAAGGATTGAGGACAACTTCTTATCTTCAAGTCTACTCTGTCTGATATCAGTATAGCTACACCAACTTTCTTTTGGCTACTGTTTACACAGTATATTTTTCCTTTCCTTTTACTTCAGTCTTGCTGTATCTCCGTGGTATGTGTTTCATAAGCAGTATACTTTCCAGTAGTTTTTAAGCAATAAAACAGATTGACAATCTTTAATTTATGCTTAGAGAATTTAGCTCACTTACACTTACTGTAATTACTGGTATAGCTAAGATATATTATAGTTAAATTTAAATCTACAATCTTTCTTTTCTTTTTACTGCTCCAGTTACTTAAGGGAAATTTTACTGAGACCCCAGGGCCAAGGACATATACCACTGTGAAGAGCATGAGTGGCTGTACTTGACCTTCTTGGGATGCAGGTTGTCAGTGCGGCTTGTAGTACCCCAGCCTAGGGGTTCAGGTGAGGGAAACCCTTGGGACAGATCACCTTGTCGAAGTGGTATTTCTTTTTTTTTAATTAACTTCTTTTAATTGAAGGATAATTGCTTTATAGAATTTTGCTGTTTTCTGTCAAACTTCAAGATGAATCAGCCATTGGTATACATATAGCCCCTCCCTTTTGAAACTCCCTCCTGTCTCCCTCCCCATCCCACCCCTCTAGGTTGATACAGAGCCCCTGTTTGA
>SJYC01050223.1:0-57505 GCA_006408675.1 Madoqua kirkii | reverse complement strand
TATTAACCAGTTAAGAACAAAACTAACTTATACACAAACTGGGAAAAAAAAAAAAAACTAAATCAAGGTGCCAAGTGGGGAATAAAGCAGTGAAAACAAATCTATGTTGAGAGAAAAATAAAGAAAGAATAGACATGCAAAGTTAAATAGAGGTATATGAAGAAGATTTGTATACATTAAAGATTAACTGCATGATGTTAGAAAATGTTCTAGTTTTATTCTTTTATAAGTGGTTGACCAGTTTTCCCAGCACCACTTGTTAAAGAGACTGTCTTTAATCCATTGTATATTTTTGTCTCCTTTGTCAAAGATAAGGTGTGCATAGACACATGGATTTATCTCTGGGCTTTCTATTTTGTTCCATTGATCTATATATCTTTCTTTGTGCCAGTACCATACTGTCATGATGACTGTGGCTTTGTAGTAGAGTCTGAAGTCAGGCAGGTTAATTGATCCAGAAACTAAGACACTTTCTAACACCATACACAAAAATAAACTCAAAATGGATGAAAGATCTAAACGTCAGACCAGAAACTATAAAACTCCTAGAGGAGAACATAGGCAAAACACTCTCTGACATAAATCACAGCGGGATCCTCTATGACCCACCTCTCAGAACACTGGAAATAAAAGCGAAAATAAACAAATGGCACGTAATTAAAATTAAAAGCTTCTGTACAACAAAGGAAACTATAAGTAAGGTGAAAAGACAGCCTTTAGAATGGGAGAAAATAATAGCAAACAAAGCAACTGGCAAAGAATTAATCTCCAAAATATACAAGCAACTCCTGTAACTCAACTCCAGAAAAATAAACGACCCAGTCAAAAAATGGGCCAAAGAACTAAATAGACATTTCTCCAAAGAAGACATATGGATGGCTAACAAACATGGAAAGATGCTCAACATCACTCATTGTCAGAGAAATGCAAATAAAGACCACAATGAGGTACCATTTTATGCCACTCATAATGGCTGTGATCCAAAAATCTACAAGCAATAAATGCTGGAGAGGATGTGGAGAAAAGGGAACTCTGTTACACTCTTGGTGGGAATGCAAACTGGTACAGCCACTGTGGAGAACAGTGTGGAGATTCCTTAAAAAACTGGAAATAGAACTGCCTTATGACCCAGCAATCTCACTGCTGGGCATACACACTGAGAAAACCAGAATTGAAAGAGGCACGTGTACCCCAGTGTTCATCACAGCACTGTTTATAATAGCTAGGACATGGAAGTAACCTAGATGTCCATCAACAGATGAATGGATAAGAAAGCAGTGGTACATAGACACAATGGAGTATTACGCAGCCATTAAAAAGAATACATTTGAATCAGTTCTAATGAGGTGAATGAAGCTGGAGCCTATTATACAGAGTGAAGTAAGTCAGAAAGAAAAAAACCAATACAGTATACTAATGCATATATATGGAATTTAGAAAGATGGTAACGATAAACCCTGTATGTGAGACAGCCAAAGAAACACAGATGTATTGAACAAGTCTTTTGGACTCTGTGAGAGAGGGTGAGAGTGGGATGATTTGGGAGAATGACATTGAAACATGTATAATATCATATAAGAAAAGAATCGCCAGTCCAGGTTCGATGCATGATACAGGATGCTCGGGGCTGGCGCACTGGGATGACCCAGAGGAATGGTGTAGGGAAGGAGGTTGGAGGGGAGTTCAGGATTGGGAACTCATGTACACCCATGGCAGATTCATGTTAATATATGGCAAAACCAATACAATATTATAAAGTAATTAGCCTCCAATTAAAATAAATAAATTTAAATTTTTAAAAAATGGAAAAAAAAGATTAACTGCAAGGAGAAAGTAACAGTAGGAAAGGCAAATGAAGGAATAAATGTAGAAAAATATAGGTTAAAAAATTAAAGTTATAGAAAAGAGAAAAGAGAAAAAAAAAACAGAAGAAGAAAGAAAAAAGGAGGAAAAAAAGGAAAACTCCACACAACTGCAAAAGCCCAACACAGAGGCAGAGATTTATAACAATAATAGAAAGTGTGACTGAATATACACATATACATATATACCCATAAGCAAAATCAAAACAATCCAACAAAAATTAAGTACAATAGATTGACCTGGAGAACAAAAGAAGCCAAAAATTATATACCAGAACAAAAGTAATTAAAGCACAAACTGGAAGACAGAACTAAAGCAAGATGCCTACTGGGAATAAAACAATGAAAATAAAACTAGCAAATATGTTAGAGGGAAGGAGAGAAAGAAAGGAAAGAAAAAATAGACATGCAAAGTTAAATAGAGGTTGATAAAGAAGATTTATATATGTTAAAGATTAAGTGCAAGGGGAAAAAAACAGTAGGAAAAGCAAACAAAGGAATAAATGTAGAAAAAAATAACATAGGTTTAAAAATTAAAATTAAAAAAGAAGAAGAAGAAAACTCCACAGAACTGCAAAAGCCCAATGTAGAGGCAGAGGTTTATGACAACAATAAAAAAATGTGACTGAGAAAAAAAGAATCTCAAAAGCCTAATTGGATTTCTTAGTGCCAATAAAATTGACAACTACAACGGAACAGAGGGGAGAAAAAGAAAAAAAAAATCCAAGAGAATCTACAGGACAAGTCAAAAAATAAAAATAATAAATGTTTTCCTTGAGTCATTGCTGTCAGAGTCCTTTCCAGTGCTGGGAGTCACAGTCCACCTTACCTCCCTAGGATGCCCTCAACACCGTGCTGATCTCTGGACCTGCTGTGGGGGCACCTCAGATTCGAATCTGGTCCTACTTCTGTGTGTTCTTGCCTCCAACACCCACAGCTATCACAGCTAGTGTGTTTTCTTTTGTGGGAGCTCTCAATGCCCTTTTATATATTTCATAGACACAGAGTCTGCCTAGTTGATCATATGGATTCAATCTGCAGCTTGTACAGCTAGTCAGAAGGTTTAGGGTCTTCTTCCTTAGCCACACTGCCCCTGGGTTTCAACTGTGGTTGTATTTCCACCTCTGCATGTGGGTCGTCAACTGGGATCTATCTCCTGATGCTGGCCTGAAGGGCTTGGGTTTGCCCCTGTGAGGGCCAGGTTGTAGAGATTGTGCAGCTGCTTGGATTGCAGGAGTTCTGGCAGCAACAGTTAGTCAGGGGCCTTGGCAGCTAGGGTAGTAGGAAATATAGTGCTCTAGAAGGGCTTGGCAACCCATGTTGGCTGACGTGCTCCAGTATTCTTGCCTGGAGAACCCCCTCTTTGACAGAGAAGCCTGGCAGGCCACAGTCTACAGAGTTGCAAAGAGTGCGACACTACTGAAGAGACCCTGCACACATAAACACAAGGCTTTTTTTTTTTTTTTTTGCTTGTGGCAGCTTTGCCCTAGTGAGAGTTGAACATGAAGGTGGTACAACTGCTTGGCTTGCGGGAACCCTGGCAGAATCAAGTGTGCAAGGACACAGACTGCCTCCACAGCAGGAGTTATGGCCCTATCAGAGTCTCTTTCTGAGCCTCTTGTAGCTGGCAATCAGAAGGCCTCTTTGGCCAGTCTTTCTCCGTAGCTCTGCCCATTCAGGCACTTAGAGGGATCCCTTGCCTGCGGTCCTTCTCTGTTGTCCCATGCATCAGGCACATAGAGAGGGGCCCCCTTGACTGGGATCCTGCTCTATAGATTGGTGGATCAGGTTCTTAAAGGGGCATCCTGGGTGGAGTCCTACTCTGTAGTTCAATGCATCAGGCATTTGATGGGACAGCCTCTCTATTGTTCAGCTGCCAATGCTGGCATGTGCAGAGAGAGAGGCTATGGTGATGGCTCCATCCCCTACACGCGACTCAGCAGTATCACCTTGCTTCTCTATAGGCATTTCCCACCATGATCTCCTCCCTCACATCCCCTCTATCTGTCTCTCTGCAGTTAACAGCAGCCCTCACCCTGGGATTGCTCCATAATCCCTAAACTCAAGCTCTCAGCTGCTGCCCCTTCCAGACCTGTGTTCCTGCCAGGCATATGTGTGGCTGTGGCAAGACTGTCTGATTCTCATTCCATTTGGGCTGCCACAGATCAGCTGTTTCACTGTTAGCCTTAAATATTTCTCCTCTGGCTCAGACCATTGCCCTGTTGTGGGGTCAGGGCAATAGTCTGCTTCCGTTCCCCCAAGCCTCTGAAGGCAGGTCCAGTTCTACTAACACTTTTGTTTTTCCCCCTAGTTCCTTTGTTCCACTGAGTTTTGCATGGTTCTGTATACTTTTTCCCACTGGTCAAGTACTCCTGTCTGCTCTCAACTGGTGTTTTGTATGCACTTCTGTGTCTGAGGGTGTATTCCTGATGTATCTGTGGAGAGAGATGTACTCCACGTTCACCTACTTCTACGCCATCTTTTTCTCCCAAGTGGTGTTTCTGAGCTAGATGGTGGAAGGAAGTCTCAGTAATGACACCTGGTAAGTGATACACCAAGATCAGGGTGAATTTTTTCTGGATATTTTAGTCGGAATGAGTATAGCCACCCTCCAACTGTTTGCCCATGAAAATCAGAAGCTGCTGGCTCTGTGGCTCCCTGTCTTGAATTTTGTCTTTGACGTTCCCTTGATGCCTTTGACAGGGTTGCTGGGTTCAACTTCAAGAGCAAAGACCCCATCAGAGTCTCACAAAGATCTGCATCTCTACATCTTCTGATTGGCTGCCTCGTTGAGGAGAAAGAGCTAAACCTACAATCTTTGTGACCCACATGCTTTATAATGTTTTCTCTCTCTATTGAGAAGAACAATAACAGTGGGGGAAAAAACCAGAAGCAAGGAAGAAAAATCTTCAGGCTGCAAGCTTAGTTTTCAGGCAGGTATTTGAGCAGAGAGTACAGAGGAAATTTGAGAATCTGGGAATTTATTTGATTCAAAAGGGTTGTTAGATATTCTAACATCAGGAGTGAAAACACAGGGGAGAGACAGAGTGAGCATGTTAATCTTCTTCTGGAAGGGACCATTGAAATCATGTGCTGCAAACACATGAGCTGGGAAGCCAGAGAGATTAAGCAACTTTGCCAGCCCCCTCATTGTGTTAGTGGTAGAGCTCACACTAAATTTCTCCTGACTGCCAGACCCAGGATGTATTCTCATCCATTATACCCTGGACTTGGGTTAAGGGTTGTATCTGCCTCTTACCCTCTTCCCTCACTCTACTCCTATCTCCACTGTAATCTTACTCCTTAAAGTCCTTTGAGGGATAGGGGAAGCATACCCCTGCTCTAGAATCATAGGCTGGGGCCTGCCCTTGCTGTCGAAAAAAGGCCAGAATGAAAGAATATTAATAACCCTGTAGGGCCTTCTAGGAATCCACAGTAGGGTTGGGAGACATTCAAAGAAACCAGCTGAACTAGCACAAAAATCCATGAACTTTCTTAAACTCCCCGGAGAGCCTTATGATCCAAGAATAAGAAGTCAGGACCTCAGTGCCATTCTACAGATCGGGAACCCAAAACAAACCACAGATGAGTCTGTGTCCAGATCCACAGACACCAGCAAAGTGCTTCATATGTTACACTGCTGGAACTCGCTAGCTCACCTGTTTTAAGAGAGAGAGAGAGATGCTTTGAGCATTCTGAAACATAGCTTGGGAGGCACAGGAGAAACTAACGATTGCCCAAGAGGACTGGGCTACAAGATGAGAGAAACCATACTTACTTTTCATGGTGCACACATGCCTCAGTGTTCATTCATACAGCTACAAGTTCCACAGCAACCCCCTCAGACTGCAGTAAGACTAAACTGAATCCACCTGCAATTCCTAGTGCTTGTGTGTCTGGCAGTGTGTCTGGACAGCTTTCTACAAGATGTGACTTGAAGGAGATCAGAACATTCCTACCAAAAGTATACCTTCATGCCAGCCAGTTCTTGTTTACAGAATACTCATGATAGGTAGTCTTCAAAAAATTCACTCATTTGGTATTCAGTGAATGTTTAGCCATGGGGCCTATTTTGCATAGGAAATAGATTTTAGGTGTGATATGAAGTTGACATAGGTTTGCCTGATGTTCTTAAGGAGCATTAAGTCAAGCAGGGGAGATAAGGCAGATGTGCAGTATTCTATAATGACAATTATAATTTGTGGGGTGTTTATTGTGCACATGATTTTTTACATATATTTTGTTTAATGTTAAGTGCTGCCTTGAAAAGTAAGTATTTGTAACCCACTTTTACAAATTAGGAAACTGAGATTAAGGAATCTTCCCATTTCCCCCTATCTAGAAAGTGGTATTATAGAAAGGATTTGAACCTCAGTCCGTGTGGCCTTTCTTCTAGTCCACACTTCTTCCTGAATGGTCCATAAAAATAAGCAATGAGTTCTCTGAATGGCACAAAGAAACTGCCAGGGAGCAGAGATGAAGAAGGTTCTCACTTCCAGCTGGGACGTTTGGGGAAGGTATCGTGGCAAAATGCACTTGAGCTTTAACGATGGCAAATTTAACAGAAGGAATAGACTCTATATTCTAGGCAGTGGGAATGGCTTCAGAAATAGTATGATGAGGCTGGTTTAGATCAAGGATAATAGTATAATGTACAAGGTGTATACTAAGGGGCTCACAGGAGGCAAGGCTGGAAAGGCGAGTTGAGGCCAGATTGTGGAGTCTTGCTGACAGGTGAAGAAGCAAAATCTCTTTTTATGAGGCAATGGGAGCCTTTGAAGCCCTCCTCTCAGGTCCATTTAAAAGGAAAATGAGAGAGTATGGAGAAAAGGGATTCCTCTTACACTGTTGGTGGGAATGCAAACTGGTACAGCCACTATGGAGAACAGTGTGGAGATTCCTTAAAAAACTGGAAATAGAACTGCCTTATGACCCAGCAATCCCACTGCTGGGCATACAGACTGAGGGAACCAGAATTGGAAGAGACATGTGTACCCCAATGTTCATCGCAGCATTGTTTATAATTACCAGGACATGGAAGCATAGTTGAGGCCAGATTGTGGAGTCTTGCTGACAGGTGAAGAAGCAAAATCTCTTTTTATGAGGCAATGGGAGCCTTTGAAGCCCTCCTCTCAGGTCCATTTAAAAGGAAAATGAGAGAGAATGGAGAAAAGGGATTCCTCTTACACTGTTGGTGGGAATGCAAACTGGTACAGCCACTATGGAGAACAGTGTGGAGATTCCTTAAAAAACTGGAAATAGAACTGCCTTATGACCCAGCAATCCCACTGCTGGGCATACAGACTGAGGGAACCAGAATTGGAAGAGACATGTGTACCCCAATGTTCATCGCAGCATTGTTTATAATTACCAGGACATGGAAGCAACCTAGATGTCCATCAGCAGATTAATGGATAAGAAAACTGTGGTACATAGACAAATGGAATATTATGCAGCCATTAAAAATACATTTGAATCAGTTCTAATGAGATGGATGAAACTGGAGCCTATTATACAGAGTGAAGTAAGCCCGAAAGAAAAATACCAATACAGTATACTAACACATATATATGGAATTTAGAAAGGTGGTAATGATAACCCTGTATGAGAGACAACAAAAGAGACACAGATGTATAGAACAGACTTTTGGACTCTGTGGGAGAGGGAGAGGGAGAGGGAGAGGGTGGGATGATTTGGGTGAATGGCCTTGAAACATGTATAATATCATGTAAGAAATGAATTGCCAGTCTAGGTTAGATGCAGGATACAGAATGCTTGGGGCTGGTGCACTGGGATGACCCAGAGAGATGGTATGGAGAGGGAGGTGGGAGGGGGTTCAGGATTGGGAACTCACGTACACCCGTGGTGGATTCATGCTGATGTATGGCAAAACCAATACAGTATTGTACAGTAGAATAAAGTAAAAGAAAAAAAATAAAAGGAAAATGAGGCTACAGTACAGTCATACCTCATTTTATTGCACTTTGCCTTATTTCACTTTGCAGGTATTGCATTTTTTACAAATTGAAGGTTTGTAGCAAACCCAGTGTTGAGCAAGTTTATTGACACCATTTTGCCAACAGCATTTTTTTAAACTTTTTTTCTCTGTCTCACACTTTAACAATTTTCCCAGTATTTCAAAAATTTTAATTCATTTTATTTGTCATAGAAATCTGTGATCTTTGATATCACTTCTGTAATTGTTTTAGAATGCCATGACCTGTGCCCATAGAAGACAGAAAACTTATAAATGTTGTATGTATTCTGATTACTCCATTGACTGACTGTTCTCCCATCTCTGTATTTCTCTCCTCTTGCCCCCCACTATTCCCTGAGGCACAACAATATTGATATTGGGCTAAATAATAATCCTGCAATGGTCTCCAAGAGTTCAAGTGAAAGGAAGAGTCTCACTTTAAATCAAAAGCTAGAAATGATTAAGCTTAGTGAGTAAGGCATATCAAATGCTGAGACAGGCTGAAATCTAGGCCTCTTGAACCAAACAGCCAAATGTGAATGCAAGGAAGCGATTAAAAGTGCTACTCCAGTGAAGATATGAATGATAAGAAACCAAAACCTTCTTGCTGACAAGGAGCATGGTATAGTAGTCTAGATAAAAGGTCAGATAAATGAGCCACAATGCTTTATGCCAAAGCCTAGTCCAGAGCAAGACCCTGACTCTTCTTAATTTTATGAAGGATGAGAGAGGTGTGAAAACTGCAGAAGTCTGAGGCTAGCAGAGGCTGGCTTATGAGGGTTAAGGAAAGAAATTATCTTCATCCCATAAAGGAGATGCAAGGAGAAGCTTCAAGTTCTAACACAGAAGCTGCAAAAAGTTATCCAAATGATCTAGCTAAGATAATGAAGATGAATACACAAAATGGTAGATTTTCAGTGCAGATAAAACAGTCTTATATTAGGAAGAGATGTCATCTATGGCTTATAGTTTGAGAAGAAAATTAGTGCCTGCTCCACAGCTTCAGAAGACAAGCTGACTCTCTTGTTAGGGGCAAACATTGCTGGTGACATTAAGTTAAAGCCACTGCTCAGTTAAGCCTTCAGAAAATCCAAAGATTCATAAAAATTATCTAAATCTACTCTGCCTGTGCTCTATAATAAGGCCTAGGTGACAGCACACCTGTTCCAACATGATTTATTGAATTCTTTGAACATGCTGTTGAGATCCACTGTTCAGAAAGGAAAATTTCTTTCAAATACTGCCCATTGACAATGTACCTCCTCACCAAGACCTCTGATGGAGATATATAATCAGATTAGCCCCATTTTCATGCCTGTTACCACAGCACCTATTCTGTAGGCCATGGATCAAGGAGTAATTTCAACTTACTACTTAAGAAATACATTTTAAAGGCTCTAACTGCCATAGATAGTAATTCCTCTCATGTATCTGAGCAAAGTAAACTAAAAGCCTTCCGGAAAGGATTCAATATTTAGATGCCAAATTAAAAGACGCCTACTCCTTGGAAGGAGAGTTATGACCAACCTAGATAGCATATTCAAAAGCAAAGACATTACTTTGCCAACTAAGGTCCGTCTAGTCAAGGCTATGATTTTTCCAGTAGTCATGTATGGATGTGAGAGTTGGACTGTGAAGAAGACTGAACACCAAAGAATTGATGCTTTTGAACTGTGGTGTTGGAGAAGACTCTTGAGAGTCCCTTGGACTGCAAGGAGATCAAACCAGTCCATTCTAAAGGAAATCAGCCCTGGTGTTCTTTGGAAGGAATGATGCTAACCTCAAACTCCAGTACTTTGGCCACCTGATGTGAGGAGCTGACTCATTGGAAAAGACTCTGATGCTGGGAAGGATTGGGGTCAGGAGGAGAAGGGGACGACCGAGGATGAGATGGCTGGATGGCATCACTGACTCGATGGACGTGAATTTGAATGAACTCCGGGAGTTGGTGATGGACAGGGAGGCCTGGCATGTTGTGATTCATGGGGTCGCAAAGAGTCAGACACAATTGAGCGACTGAACTGAACTGAACTGAAGATCATTGAGGAAGAGGTAAAAATATCAAATTAACTGGAGTTTAGAAGTTGATTTCAACCCTCATGAATGACTTTGATAAGCTCAAGACTTCAGTGGAGAAAGTAAGTATAGATGTGGTAGAAATAACAAGAGAATTGGAATTAGGATTGGAGCCTGAAGATGTGACTGAATTGCCACAATCTCATAAAATGTGAATGGTTGAGGAGCTGCTTCTTATGGATAAGCAAAGAAAGTGGTTTCTTGATATAGAATCTATCCTTGATGAAGATGTTATGAAGATTGTTAAATTTAATTGATAAAGCAGTGGCAGGGTTCGACTATATTGACTCTGTTAGGTAGTTAGAATAGGAAAAAGGAGTCCATAATGGTGGTGGCTTAAAGACAAAGAAAGGAAGAAGCCCATGAAAATAGAACAGAGGAAGGTCCAAGGACCGGAGTGAGAACCTCAGGTAAAGCAAACAGCCCTCCTGGCTAGCCCGATTTACATAGGGCAGGCCCAGGAGGAGGAGAAAAAACATATAAAAAGAGGAGCCAAAATTGAGCAGGGGGACCTCTCTTCTCTTCTTTTGAGTCGGCCTGTCCTCAGGCCTCAACAAGTATTTTCCTTTGCTTGCCAAATAAAATTGAGCTGTAACACTGGTCTGTCCATCACTTTAAATTTTTGCTGCAGTGAGACAGAACTGAGGAAATTACAGACTCCCCTGACAACTTCAATTTTGAAAGAAGCCCTACTGTGAGTAAAATGCTACCAAACATCACTGCATGCTTCAGAGAAATCATTCATGAAAAGAAGAGTCAATTGATGCAGCATATTTCATTGTTGTCTTATACTAAGAAATTGCCACAGCCACCCCAGCCTTCAGCAATCACCACCCTGAGGAATCAGTAGTCATCAACATCAAGGCAAGGCCCTCCACCAGCAAAGATTAAGATTCTTTGAAAGCTCAGCTGATGATTAGGGTTTTTATTTTTGCAATAAAGTATTTTTAAAAATTATTTATTTATTGGCTGTGTTGGGTCTTTGTTGCTGCATGTGGGCTTTCTCTAGTTGTGGCAAGCAAGGGCTACTCTCTAGTTGCTGTGCATGGGCCTCTCATTTCAGTGGCTTCTCTTGTTGTGGAGTACAGTCTCTAGAGGGTACAGGCTCAGTTTCTGTGGCCCACAGGCTTAGTTGCCTGGTGGCATGTGGAGTCTTCCTGAACTAGAGATCAAACTGGAGTCCCTTGCATTGCAAGCAGATTCTTAACCACTGGACCACCAGTGAAGCCCAATACAGTATTTTTAATTGGTGTATATACACTGTTTCTTTTAGACATCATGCTACTGCACACTCAGTAGACTACAGTGTAGTGTAAACATGACTTTTATATGCACTAGTAAACCAAAAGGATGGTGTAACTTGTTATTATAATATTTGCTTTACTATAGTGGTCTGAAACTGAATCCACAAAATCTCTGTAAACTGTCACAGATGATAAATTCTGAGAGCAGTGGTGGTGGGGAGTGGAGTGCAGGGACCTGAGGAGAGGAGTACTACTGAGCTCATAACCAATGGGTGGCAGAAAGGAAAGATGATTCAAAAAGGATGCTTTGATAAGAGCCTTGGTGACAGAAACGTGGAAACATTCACAGAAATATGGAAATAGGAAGAGCTGCAAGCCTGATGGAGATAACCACCATCTCATTGGTGGTTGTCACTCATTAGGCTCAGGGTCTGGGGGCAAGGGTTGTCATGCTGGAAGCAGCTGAGGAATATGAACCCAGGGGAGTTACACAGGAAGAAGGAGCCTGAGCATAGTGAAAGCAAGCTAGGGCCACCTGAGGGGCAGTAGTTTGTGACAACGTAGGAGTAATAGGAACAGGAAAAGAAATAGGAAAAATATATGTAAGAATTTGAGGGGGAGGGGAAGAGAGTAAGTTATCCCTCTCTGTCTTTGCTTAAGGAGGGACCTTTGTTCTTACACTAAATGAATGAATGCAACCAATAAATAAATGCAAAGTTAGTTAATGCTTCTGACTGTTAAAAAGAGTATGACATAGCCAATTAGTTGCCTCACTCTCCAAACAGACTATAGCCCACTGTACATAAACCATCTTGAATTATGTAAGCTACTCCATGATGAAGCTTATTAAAATGGTTCCTGGACTTGAGCCCAACCTTTTCTTCCTATAAAGTGAAATCAAGATAGCATGGCTTTGCTGTCAACAATAGGTTCTTAAGTATACTTGAGCTTTGCTAGCACTACCAACACTAACATTTACTTTCAAGGCAATCATGGTAAAACAGAATATGATAAGTCACCAGAAAGAAGGAAGAGGGTAAGAAAGACAGGTAAGAAAGGGAGGATGAGGGAGCCTCTACATCAAGGCAAATTTCAGGAACCACCATAACTTTGTGCCTATGCGTCACTCTCTCCCTCTTTATTATTATTATTATTTTGCCCTTGAAATAAAATCAGATCACTTGACTTGATTGTTTTTGACTAAAATAAACAGGGATATGTTTCCTTCCCTGCTAATAGGTCTAACTACCCTACCATCTCCCTCCCTTTATCAAGCGTACAGCTCATGGCACTTCAATGGTCTTGAGAGTAAGAGCAGAGGGTAGTGGGATTCCTGGAGAAAACTCTGAAGTTTTATAGCCTCAGTAGGTTGGGAGCCTACAGAGAGTATTAAAAAGACTCGAGGAAATAAAAGATAGAAAAAGCTTCCTACTGCAAGCAAAGCAATAGTTTACAAAAGCCATTTGTTTCACAGATGTGTTCCTCTACCTGCTCTCTGTTGCTTTAAGCTCTGCTCCTCGTGCTGACAGTTGAGATAAGTATGTATTTCTCTTGGGATGGGCCACCATATGGTTTCTCTTTTGTATTCTCACAGTTTAGAAACTCAGCACAGCTCCCTGTGCTTCTACTTTGAATAAAGAATATTAACTAATTTTTAAAGAGAGTTTGAAATTCCTTAGCCAAGTTTCAAAATGGTAGAGTAGAAGGATGTGCATTCATCTTCTCCTGTGAGAATTCCAAAATTACAACTCGCTGCTGAACAACTATCAACAGGCGAATGTCGGATCCCACCAAAGAAAGATAACCCACGTTCAAGGACAAAGGAAAAGCCCCAGCAAGATGGTAGGAGGGGCAAAATCACATTTAGACTCAAACCCCATACTGGCCAGAGATGCTCATAAGGCTCAAACAAAATCTTGTGCACACCAGGAAACCCCACAGACACTGAGTCAGATCAGCCTTTGAGTGTTTGAGTCTCCTATTGAGGTACAGGTCAGCAGTGGCCTGGTGCAGGGGCAGGGGCTCTGGGTGCAGCAGACCTAGTGTGACATAAGCCCCTCTTGGATGAGGTCACCATTAACCCCACCATACAGCTGCTGAGCAGACCACTCACAAACTGCTGAACAATTATACCAGATAAATTCTCACACTGTTAAGAAATTTCTAGGACCCACAATAGATTTTCCAATCTAGGGCTCTGGCAAAGGGGCTGAAAACCTCCAGGGAATTTGACTTTGGAGGCCAGTGGGATTTGATTACAGAACTTACAAAAACGGACTCTTGGAAGGCACAAAAAACCCTCATGAGCACCAGGACCCAGGAGAAAGGAGCAGTGACCCCACAAGAGACTGACCCAGACTTACCTGTGAGTGTCCAGGAGTCTCCAGTGGAGATGATGGCCTATCACAGGATCAGGGACATTGAGTGTGGCAGTGCATGCATGACACTTTTTGAAGGAAGTCACCATTATCTTCATTATCTCTACCATAGTTTGGTCTCAGGTCAAACAACAGGGAGGGAACATAGCCCTGCCCATCAACAGAAAACTGGATTAAAAATTTACTGAGCATGATCCCTCTCACCAGAACTAGACCCAGTTTCCCCCACAGTCTCTCCTATCAGGAAGCTTCCATAAGCCTTTTATCCTTATCTTTCAGAGGGAAGACAGAATAAAAATCACAATCACAGAAAATGGACTAAACTGATCTCATGGACCACAGCCTTGTCTAATTCAATGAAACTATGAGCCATGCCATGTAGGGCCACCAAAGACAGACGGGTTACAGTGGAGAGTTCTGACAAAAAGTGGTGGTCCACTGGAGAAGGCAGTGGTAAACCACTTCAGTATTCTTGCCTTGAGAACCCTATGAGCAGTATGAAAAGTCAAAAAGACAGGACATTGAAAGATGAACTCCCCAGGTCAGTAGGTGCTCAAGATGCTACTGGAGAACAGTAGAGAAACAACTCCAGAAAGAAGAGACGAAGCCAAAGCAAAAACAATACCCAGTTATGGGTGTGACTGGTGATGGAAGGAAAGTCTGATGCTGTAAAGAACAATATTGCATAGGAACCTGGAATGTTAAGTACATGAATCAAGGTAAATTGGAAGTGGTCAAATAGGAGAAGACAAGAGTGAACATCAACATTTTAGGAATCAGTGAACTAAAATGGACTGGAATGGGTGAATTTAACTCAGATAAACATTATATCTACTACTGTGGGCAAGAATTCCTTAGAAGAAATGGAGTAGCCCTCATAGTCAACAGAAGAGTCTGAAATGCAGTACTTGGGTACAGTCTCAAAAATACAAAATAATCTCTGTTAGTTTCCAAGGCAAGCCATTCAATATCACAGTAATACAAGTTTATGCCCCAACAAGAAAAGCTGAAGAATCTGAAGTTGAAGGGTTGTATAAAAACCTACAAGACCCTCTAGAATTAACACCCCCAAAAGATGTCCTTTTCATCACAGGGGTCTGGAATGCAAAAGTAGGAAGTTAAGAGATACCTGGAGTAACAGGCAAATTTGGCCTTGAAGTACACAATGAAGCAGGGCAAAGGTTAACCGTTTTGCCAAGAGAATACAGTGGTCATAGCAAACACATGCTTCCAACAACACAAGAGAAGACTCTACACATGGACATCACCAGATGGTTAATACTGAAATCAGATTGATATATTATTTGAAGCCAAAGATGGAGAAGCTCTATACGGTGAGTAAAAAAAATACTGGGAACTGACTGTGACTCAGATTATGAACTCCTTATTATCAAATTCAGACTTAAATTGAAGAAAGCAGGGAAAATCACTAGACCATTCAGATATGATCTAAATCGAATCCCCTACAATTATACAGTGAAAGTGACAGATTCAAGGAATTAGGTCTGATAGAGTACCTGAAGAGCCATGGACAGAGGTTCATGACATTGTTCAGGAGGCAATGATCAAGACCATTCCCAAGAAAAAGAAATGAAAAAAGAAAAATGGTTGTCTGAGGAGGCCTTACAAATAGCTGTGAAAAGAAGAGAAGCTAAAGGCAAAGGAGAACAGAAAAAATATACCGATTTGAATGTAGAGTTCCAAAGAATAGCAGGGAGAGATAAGAAAGCCTTTCTAAGTGGTCAGTGCAAAGAAATAGAAGAAAAAAATAGAGTGGGAAAGACTAGAGATCTCTTCAATAAAATTAGAGATACCAAGGGAACATTTCATGCAGAGATGGCACAATAAAGGACAGAAATGGTATGGACCTAAGAGAAGCAGAAGATATTAAGAAGAGGTGACAAGAATACACAGAAAAACTATACAAAAAAGATCTTCATGACCCAGATAACCACAATGGTGTGATCACTTTCCTAGAGCCAGACATCCTGGAATGCAAAATCAAGTGAGCCTTGGAAGCATCACTACAAACAAAGCTAGTGGAGGTGATGGGATTCCAGTTGAGCTATTTCAAATTCTGAAAGATGATGCTGTGAAAGTACTGCACTCAATATGCCAACAAGTTTGGAAAACTCAGCAGTGGCCATAGGACTGGAAAAGGTCAGTTTTCATTCCAATTCCAAAGAAAAGCAATGCCAAAGAATGTTCAAAGTGAAGTGAAGTGAAGTGGCTCAGTCGTGTTCGACTCTTTGCGACCCCAGGCAAGAGTACTGGAGTGGGTTGCCATTTCCTTCTCAAACTACCGTATAATTTCACTATCTCACATGCTAGCAAAGTAATGCTCAAAATTCTTCAAACGAGTCTTCAACAGTACATGAACCAAGAATGTCCAGATGTTCAAGCTGGATTTAGAAAAGGCAGAGGAACCAGATATCAAATTGCCAGCATCAACTGGATCATTGAAAAAGCAAGAGAATTCCAGAAAAACATCTATATTTGCTTTATTGACTACGCCAAAGCTTTTGACTGTGTAGATTACAACAAACTGTGAAAAAGTCTTCAAGAGATGGGAATACCAGACCACCTGAATTGCCTCCCAAGAAATCTTTATGCAGGTCAAGAAGCAACAGTAAGAACTGGACATGGAACAACAGACTGGTTCCAAATAGGAAAAGGAGTACATCCAGGCTATATATTTTCACCCTGCTTATTTAACATACATGCAGAGTACATCATGTGAAATGCCAGGCCGGGTGAAGTACAAGATGGAATCAAGATTGCTGGGAGAAATATCAATAACCTCTGATATGCGAATAATAGTACCCTTTTGGCAGAAAGTGAAGAAGAACTAAAGAGCCTCTTCATGAAAGTGAAAAAGGAGAGTGAAAAAGCTGGCTTAAAATTCAACATTCAGAAAATGAAGATCATGGCATCCGGTCCCATTAGTTTATGGCAATAGATGGAGAATCAATGAAAACAGAGAGACTTTATTTTTGGGGGCTCCAAAATCACTGCAGGTAGTGACTATAGCCATGAAATTAAAAAATGCTTGCCCCTTGGAAGAAAAGCTGTCACCAACCTAGACAGCATATTATAAAGCAGAGACATTACTTTCCCAAAGGAGCTCCATCTAGTCAAAGCTATGATTTTTCCAGTAGTCATGTATGGATGTGAGAGTTAGATTGTAAAGAAAGCTGAGCACCAAAGAATTGATGCTTTTGAGCTGTGATGTTGGAGAAGACACTTGAGAGTCCCCTGGACTGCAAGGAGATCCAACCAGTCCATCTTAAAGGAAATCAGTCCTGAATATTCATTGGAAGGATTGATACTGGAGCTGAAACTCCAATACTTTGACCACCTGATGCGAGCACCTGACTCATTGGAAAAGACCCTGATGCTGGGAAAGATTGAAGGCAGGAGGAGAAGGGGACAGAAAGAAAATGAGATGGTTGTATGGCATCACTCACTCTATGGACATGAGTTTGAGTAAGCTTCGGTAGTTGGTGATGGACAGGGAAGCCTGGCGTCCTGCAGTCAATGAGGTCCCAAAGAGTTGGATACAACTGAGCAACTAAACTGAGCCAAGTTTAAAAATTGAGATCACTGATCCAAAACTTCTAAAGCTGAAACTGACTAGCTAGTGGTCTTAAAAATAAATGTTAATAAGTACACATTACTATATATAAAATAGGTAAATAGCAAGGATCTACTGCATAGGAAACCATGTTCAGTATCTTGTAATATGTGTAATGGAAAAGAATCTGAAAACGAACACTTGTAAATATAAAAGTTTATATATATAAAACTGAATCAGTTTGCTGTCCATCTGAAGCTCATACAACTGTGTAAACCAATTACACTTCAATTAAAAATGATTAAATATAAAAATAAAATTGCAAAAACATATAAAAATTGTTAACAATACAAAGTAAGATGGCAGGGATTTTACATGATGTCTCTGCCTTGTTAAGCATTTTTAAATCTGTCATCTTACTGATTCTTTAAAACAATTTTTCTCTGAGAGGTAAACAGGAAAGATATTACCACACCATCTCACAGACCGTTTAACTAAG
Organism: Madoqua kirkii; assembly: GCA_006408675.1. Classification (NCBI taxonomy): domain Eukaryota; kingdom Metazoa; phylum Chordata; class Mammalia; order Artiodactyla; family Bovidae; genus Madoqua; species Madoqua kirkii. The sequence goes on along the minus strand of SJYC01050223.1, from coordinate 39,895 downwards.
GCAGAGATGAGTCTATAACTTGACTTTGGAAATACAGGAACTTCATGAAGATCATGGCAGAATATAAACCTGAAGCCAGGATTCTTGACTCCTACTGGATGGTTCATTTCCCCTTGGGTGAAATTACTACTCAGGGAAACAGCTCCAAGTATTTAACACTATTTAATAGTCATATACTAGTAGTATAGTTCAGTTTAGTTCAGTCGCTCAGTCATATCCAACTCTTTGCGGCTCCATAAATCACAGCATGCCAGGCCTCCTTGTATATCACCATCTCCCAGAGTTCACTCAAACTCACGTCCATCGAGTCCGTGATGCCGTCCAGCCATCTCATCCTCTATCATCCCCTTCTCCTCCTGCCCCCAATCCCTCCCAGCATCAGACTCTTTTCCAATGAGTCAACTCTTCTCATGAGGTGGCCAAAGTACTGGAGTTTCAGCTCCAGCATCATCCCTTCCAAAGAAATCCCAGGGCTGATCTTCAGAATGGACTGGTTGGAGCTCCTTGCAGTCCAAAGGGACTCTCAAGAGTCTTCTTCAACATCACAGTTCAAAAGCATCAGTTCTTCAGTGCTCTGGCTTCTTCACAGTCCAACTCTCACATCCATACATAACCACAGGAAAAATCATAGCCTTGACTAGACGAACCTTAGTCAGCAAAGTAATGTCTCTGCTTTTGAATATGCTATCTAGGTTGATCATAACTTTTCTTCCAAGGAGTAAGCATCTTTTAATTTCAGTGGCTGAAGTCCTCAGTCATGTCAGACTCTTTGCCACCCCATGGACTGTAGCCTACCAGGCTCCTCTGTCCATGGGATTTTCCAGGCAATAGTACTGGAGTGGATTGCCATTTCCTTCTCCAGGGGATCTTCCTTACTCAGGGCTCGAACCTGGGTCTCCTGCATTGTAGACAGACGCTTTACCGCCTGAAGACAAATACTACTATGCTTCCGGTTTCAGTTTCCAAATGAGTAAAATGGGAGTAATGATAGTACTGAACACATAGGGTTACAGTGAGAGATAATGAATAAACTTAACTATTTAAGAATTACTCAGAGCAGTGCTCGGAACATGACAAGTGCTGAATAAGCATTGTGTGCATGCTAGCTAAGCTGCTTCAGTTGAACCTGGCTCTTTGTGACCCTATAAACTTATAGCTCATCAGGTTACTCTGTCCATGGAATTCTCCAGGTAAGAATATTGGTTGAGGTGCCTTTCCTTTCTCCAAGTGATCTTCCCTACCCAGGAATCCAACCCACGACTCTTATGTCTCCAATATTTTGACAGATTCTTTACCGCCTAGGCAGCAGGGAAGAGTTCATTTAAATCAGAGTTTTCTAGCTTTCAGTTTTCATTTTAGCAAAAAGCACAGACAGTCAACAACAGACTGGTTCCAAACAGGAAAAGGAGTACGTCAACGCTGTATATTGTCACCCTGCTTATTTAAGTTAAATGCAGAGTACATCATGAGAAACGCTGGGCTGGAGGAAGCACAAGCTGGAATCAAGATTGCTGGGAGAAATATCAATAACCTCTGATAAGCAGATGACACCACCTTTATGGGAGAAAGTGAAGAAGAACTAAACAGCCTCTTGATGAAAGTGAAAGAGGAGAGTGAAAAAGTTGGCTTAAAGCTCAACATTCAGAATGAAGGTTATGGCATCTGGTCCCATCACTTCATGGCAAATAGATGGGGAAACAGTGAAAACAGTGTCAGACTTTATTTTGGAGCACTCCAAAGTCACTGCAGATGGCTGCAGCCATGAAATTAAAAGATGCTTACTCCTTAGAAGAAAAGTTATGACCAACCTAGATAGCATATTCAAAAGCAGAGACATTACTTTGCCAACTAAGGTCCGTCTAGTCAAGGCTATGGTTTTTCCTGTGGTCATGTATGGATGTGAGAGTTGAACTGTGAAGAAGGCTGAGCACCAAAGAATTGATGCTTTTGAACTGTGGTGTTGGAGAAGACTCTTGAGAGTCCCTTGGACTGCAAGGAGATCCAATCAGTCCATTCTGAAGGAGATTAACACTGGGATTTCTTTAGAAGGAATGATGCTGAAGCTGAAACTCCAGTACTTTGGCCACCTCATGATGCTGAGCACCAAAGAATTGATGCTTTTGAACTGTGGTGTTGGAGAAGACTCTTGAGAGTCCCTTGGACTGCAAGGAGATCCAATCAGTCCATTCTGAAGGAGATTAACACTGGGATTTCTTTAGAAGGAATGATGCTGAAGCTGAAACTCCAGTACTTTGGCCACCTCATGAGAAGAGTTGACTCACTGGAAAAGACTCTGATGCTGGGAGGGATTGGGGGCAGGAGGAGAAGGGGATGACCGAGGATGAGATGTCTGGATGGCATCACGGACTCGATGGACATGAGTCTGAGTGAACTCTGGGAGATGGTGATGGACAGGGAGGCCTGGCGTGCTGTGATTCATGGGGTTTCAGAGCGTCGGACATGACTGACTGAACTGAACTGAACTCCTTAGAAGGAAAGCTATGACCAACCTAGACAGCATATTAAAAAGCAGAGACTTTGCTTTGTCAACAAAGGTCTGTCTAGTCAAGGCTATGGTTTTTCCAGTAGTCAAGTATGGATGTGAGTGTTGGACTATAAAGAAAGCTGAGCACTGAAGAATTGATGCATTTGAACTATGGTGTTGGAGAAGACTCTTGAGAGTCCCTTGGACTGCAAGGAGATCCAACCTGTCCATCCTAAAGGAGGTCAGTTCTGGGTATTCATTGGAAGGGCTGATGTTGAAGATGAAACTCCAATACTTTGTCCACCTGATGCGAAGAGCTGAGTCATTTGAGAAGACCCTAATTCTGGGAAAGGTTTAGGGCAGGAGGAGAAGGGGATGACAGAGGATGAGATGGTGTGATGGCATTACCGACTCAGTAGACATGGGTTTGAGTGGACTCTGGCAGTTGGTGATGGATAGGGAGGCCTGGTGTGCTGTGGTTTATGTGGTCACAAAGAGTTGGACACAAATGAGTGACTGAACTGAACTGAACTGATTTATAAGGTTTTTAATTATATCTTGGCAGAACAGAGGTACCTCTAAGAGATACTGTCAGCCCTGAATTGCCTGTAAATTACAGGTTTGCTGCAGTACACAAAGATCTCATGCAGATCCTCCCCTTTCCTCTTCAGATTTAAACAGAAAAGCTTTTGGAAATCTGTGGTTTCTTAAGCAATATGAAACTCCCCAGGGACTTTCTCTGTGAGAGTTTCTCACACTCTTCCTCTGGGTAGTAGGTTCTGCTCACCAACTGACATACTACTTCACCAAATAGGCCAAGTACCTGCCAGGTCTGGGGCACTTCAAGACTGGCCTCACGTCTGCCTTCATACTCATCTGATCTGTGCCTTTGCTGGAATGTGGGAAATGAGATCACACCATCAAAAGAAAGGATGAGATTCTCTACCAAGCTCTCGAACAAAACCTTCCACAGCAGCCCCCAAGCAGAAATTCCAAACAGGCCAACAAGGAGCACACAGATTTTTAATATTTCCAGCACAATGATAACTCTAACATAAGGGAAATTGCTGCCTCACAGGAAGAGGTTTTCAATTGAAATATAACTCCATTCAGTTCGGTTCAGTTCAGTTCAGTCACTCAGTCCTGTCCAACTCTTTGCGACCCTATGAATAGCAGCATGCCAGGCCTCCCTCTCCATCACCAACTCCTGGAGTTCACTCAAACTCATGTCCATCGAGTTGGTGATGCCATCCAGCCGTCTCATCCTCTGTCATCCCCTTCTCCTCTTGCCCCGAATCTCCATAGCCAAGGGAAATTCAGGAAAGTCATGTTCCTGTGGACTAGATGGAAACAATCTTCTACTCAGAATCCATCCAGAGCTGACACTGATGAAGCACTCAGTGTCCTTCCTCCAGGACTTCACTCCAAGGGGAGTAATTAGAACAGTAGAGACATTGAAACATAGCAACTTGAGGTCACCTACTCCAACCACTTTCATAATTTAGGAAATAAGGATGAGAATAAAATATTGGAAATAAAAGCAAAAATAAACAAATGGGACCAATTAAACTTAAAAGCTTCTGTACAACAAAGGAAACTATAAGCAAGGCGAAAAGACAACCTTCAGAATGGGAGAAAATAATAGCAAATGAAGCAACTGACAAACAACTAATCTTAAAAATATACAAGCAACTTGTGCAGCTCAACTCCAGAAAAATAAATGACCCAAAGAACTAGATAAACATTTCTCCAAAGAAGACATACAGATGGCTAACAAATATGAAAAGATGCTCAACATCACTCATTGTCAGAGAAATGCAAATCAAGACCACAATGAGGTGCCATTTCACACCAGTCGGAATGGCTGCAATCCAAAAGTCTACAAGCAATAAATGCTGGAGAGGGTGTGGAGAAAAGGGGAACCCTCTTACACTGTTGGTGGGAATGCAAACTAGTACAGCCACTACGGAGAACAGTGGAGATACCTTAAAAAACTGGAAATAGAAGTGCCTTATGACCCAGCAATCTCACTGCTGGGTATACACACTGAGGAAACCAGACTTGAAAGAGACACAGGTACCCCAATGTTCATCACAGCGCTGTTTATAATATCCAGGACATGGAAGCTGGAGAAGGAAATGGCAACCCACTCCAGTGTTCTTGCCTGGAGAGTCCCAGGGACGGGGGAGCCTGGTGGGCTGCCGTCTATGTGGTCGCACAGAGTCGGACACGACTAAAGAGACTTAGCAGCAGCAGCAGCAGGACATGGAAGCAACCTAGATGTCCATCAACAGATGAATGAATAAGAAAGCTGTGGTACATATACACAATGGAGTATCCAGTTCAGTTCAGTTCAGTCGCTCAGTCGTGTCCGACTCTTTGTGACCCCATGAATCGCAGCACACCAGGACTCCCAGTTCATCACCATCTCCCAGAGTTCACTCAGACTCACATCCATCGAGTCCGTGATGCCATCCAGCCATCTCATCCTCTGTCGTCCCCTTCTCCTCCTGCCCCTAATCCCTCCCAGCATGAGTCTTTTCCAATGAGTCAACTCTTCTCATGAGGTGGCCAAAGTATTGAAGTTTCAGCTTTAGCATCATTCCTTCCAAAGAAATCCCAGGGTTGATCTCCTTCAGAATGGATTGGTTGGATACACTTGCAGTCCAAGGGACTCTCAAGAGTCTTCTCCAACACCACAGTTCAAAAGCATCAGTTCTTCAGCACTCAGCCTTCTTCACAGTCCAACTCTCACATCCATACATGACCACAGGAAAAACCATAGCCTTGACTAGACGGACCTTAGTTGGCAAAGAAATGTCTCTGCTTTTGAATATGCTACCTAGGTTGGTCATAAATTTTCTTCCAAGGAGTAAGCATCTTTTAAATTCATGGCTGCAGTCACCATCTGCAGTGATCTTGAAGCCCCCCAAAATAAAGTCTGACAGTGTTTCCACTATTTCCCCATCTATTTGCCAGGAAGTGATGGGACCGGATGCCATGATATTCGTTTTCTGAATGTTGAGCTTTAAGCCAACTTTTTCACTCTCCTCTTTCACCTTCATCAAGAGACCCTTTAGCTCCTCTTCACTTTCTGCCAAAAGGGTGCTGTTATTTGCATATCAGAGGTTATTGATATTTCTCCCAGCAATCTTGATTCCAGCTTGTGTTTCTTCCAGCCCAGTGTTTCTCATGATGTACTCTGCATGTAAGTTAAATAAGCAGGGTGACAATATACAGTGTTGACATACTCCTTTTCCTGTTTGGAACCAGTCTATTGTTCCATGTTCAGTTCTAACTGTTGCTTCCTGACCTGCATACAGATGCAGCCATTAAAAAGAATACATTTGAATCAGTTCTAATAAGGTGGATGAAACTGGAGGTTATTATACAAAGTGAAGTAAGCCAGAAAGAAAAACTCCAATACAGTATACTAATACATATATATATGGAATTTAGAAAGATCGTAATGATAACCCTGTATGCAAGACAGCAAAAGAAACACAGATGTATAGAACAGTCTTTTGTACTCTGTGGGAGAGGGAGAGGGTGGGATGATTTGGGAGAATGGCACTGAAACATGTATAATATCATATATGTAATGAATCCCTGGTCCAGGTTTGATGCAGGATACTGGATGCTTGGGGCTGGTGCGCTGGGATGACCCAGAGGGGTGGTATGGGGAGGGAGGAGGGAGGGGGGTTCAGGATGGGGAACATGTGTATACCTGTGGCAGATTCATGTTGATGTATGGCAAACCAATACAATACTGTAGATTAATTAACCTCCAATTAAAATAAATAAATTTATATTTTAAAAAATCGGCATGAGAGGCTGTGTGAGACTCCTGGTTTCCCAGTCCCTCCAACAGCTGATATTGAAATGATCAGTCAATCTTTCTTTCTATTTGTTCCGATGCAACTCTTTGCTCCTTTCCCCTCAGAAATAGACCAATGGAAACTCTCCTGGCTCTTGGCAACTGGAACTTTGGAACTGCTCCATTAATTTTTCAAGATGACTTTCTATGTTGAATTTACTACAAGGTATTGGGATCACTAAAGTCTTACCATGCCTTCTTTGGGTCTCTCTTAATTTTGCTGCCATTGTTTCCACTCCTGAGAATCACCTGACTTTTCTATTGCTTTGGTCACCAGATTCCTGTGCCAGTAATGGTCTGATGGGCTGGACTTTGGAAGCACCTGGCTCTTTTGGGAGTACTCCTTAGAATAATTATCTCTTCACTATCCTGATGCAGGTGAACTATATTCCATATTATTTTGACTGGAAAGCACACAGTTACCTATGAAAGATCACTGAGAGCATATAGAAAGCCTAAATCCCTACAGTCTCAGTTGGAGATGAAGGATCTGGAGACTCCATCCTAGTGGGGATGCTGAAGAATGAAGGCTAGTAATGCAAGTCGGCTTGCATTACTTGCAAGTTGACATTTATATAATTTCTTCTACTCATGTATAGGGAATGTGTGAAACTTTTGAACAAAAGGCCAAGCAGATCAGCAAGCCCAAGGTGATGGTAGTTGGTGACATCCCCAACATCTGGCTATGAGATTCCCTGACCTGTCCCAGTGAGTGATAACATGTGCTGTAATTCTTCTGTGTGTCACTTGTATAAGAGACATTCATCCTGATACAAACAGCTGACTCATTGATTGAGGGTGGGAGGAGAAGGGGGTGACAGAGGATGAGATGGTTGGATGGCATCGCCAAGTCGATGGCCATGTGTTTAAGCAAATTTGGGGAGATAGTGAAGGACAGGGAAGCCTGGTGTGCTGCAGTCCATGGGGTTGCAAAGAGTAGAACATGACTTAATGACTGAACAAGAACAGGAGTGGAAAATTATAATCAGAAATGTTTTAAATCCTTTACCCCTCTTAGATACATTCAGGACTGTATCCATGTCCTGACTTATGACCTCAAGGATCCTGGAAGAGCTACATTAGAGAGATCAGCTCTCTTTTCAAATACCAACAGTAATACCAGCAACAATGCCAACCTCAGTGGGCAAGTCCCTGCATAGACCAAACTGTAGACCAGATGTTGTAAATTACACAGAGATTCAGGGACAAAAGGGATCATAAATTTAACAATTTTCTTAAAGGAAAATTAAGTTGTTAAAATTAGTTAACTAGTTCCTATTTACTAAAAATTCACCAACTAGTTAATATCATACTAACAATTTTATCAGCTGGGAGACAAGATTAACAACCAGTGCCTTTTTAAAATAGAAGAAAAGTACCATTACTCATTTAATCATAAATTATAAAATGTTTCTCCCACCTTTCCCCTTTCTGTTCCCTTTCTTCATTGCCTATTTTCTACTATTCTAATTCTTATACACGTATGCATACAGAATTTCAGCCATTCACCAGTGAATCATATAAGAAAAGTCATGAAAAAAAGCCTTAGTCCTTATCTAATATATTTTTGATGGGAAGAGTATACCTAAAGCCTATATATTGTTAGTTATTAAAAGAAGCTTGTTGAGATAGAGACATACTATTTCAAATAAGGGTGTATCAGTGATGCTCTAAAATACATTGCAATTGCTTTGTACCATAGGAACAATCATACAACAAAGTTTACTTAATATCTAATTACTGGGCCATCAACTGAGTGGAGCCTCTACCTAAACTGCCTGCCTTTGTAGGATTACTCCAAGAATTTCTAGAAGGACAATGGTGCTGCAGCTAAGAAGCTCATAGTTGGATTCTCAGCCCATCATCCTGAGGAACATTTGCAACCATGAAATTCATGCTCCGTCTGGTCCTGACTCTCCTGGGACCTTCACCAGGCAGTCTGGATTCTGAGCCTACAATGAAGTATGCTCCTGGAGACTCTAGAGAGAAGGGGATAGGTGGCTTTTCCTTAGTCCACAGATTTAACAATATAAACAACATTCAGCACTTCTTGGTTCATTTAACTAGTGGTTGAAGCTGCTAATGGATACCTATGGTTACTTTGAAGGGAGGCTAGATAAGCACTCATATTGGCTACTTTAGTTGGACCTCTGCTCTTTTAGGCTGGGTTCCAAACACAGAGAAAGCAGGGGGAAATCATCAGTAAGAATATATCAATTTATAGATATTTCTAAGTGACTGCCAAGGTATTCATTGATTTGAGAGCTTTTCCTCAAAGTGGAAAAAAAAATCAACCCAAATTTGAGAAAAAATCAAAATCCTGAATTAACCTTACTATTTTTTCCTATTTCCGCAAAAAGAAAAAATGCCATTGAGATTTCGATAGTAATTGCATCAAATATATAGGTTGCTTTAGGTAACGTAGCCATTTTAATACTACTAATTTTTTCAGTTCATGGACACAGATGTATGTTTAGGTCTTTAATTTCTTTCAGCCATGTTTTGTAATTTGCCAAGTATGAGTCTTTAGTCTTCTCAATTAAGTTTATTCCAAAAAAATTTATTCTTTTTGGTGCTATTGTAATTGAGATATGTTTCTTAATTTACTTTGCATGTTTATTGTTCATGTATAGAAATGTAACTGATTTTTTGTATATTGAGTTTATATCCTACTACATTGCTGAATTGGTTTATTAGTGCTCTTTGTGTGTGTGTGTGTGTGTAATATATTGGGTTCCCCTGTATAAAACTGTTATCTGCAAGTAAATACTTTTAATTCCTTCTTTCTAATTTGAATATCTTTTATTCATCTTTCTTTTTTTGTTGAGATATCATCAACATGTAACACTGTGTAAGTTTAGGGACCAAAGAAGGAGAGACATATGCAGTAGAGCACTAGGAAAGTCAGGTGTCTGGAAAACCAAGGAAGCAAAGGTTTCTGGAGGAGAAGGTGATCAACTGTGTTAAATACTACTGATAAGTCAAGTAAGATGAGGTCTGAGAACTGACCATTAGATTTAACAACATGTAACTCATCAACAAGAGTCAGTTTACCACATGGCTTTGTGGCAAAAGCCTGACTAGGTTTAAGAGAGAATGAAAGGAAAAGATTAGATAAAAGAAAACACAAGCCTATCTAAGTGTGCCTTAAAGAGAAGTTAGGAGTAAAAGATTATGCAAACTAGAAGCTGGACTTATGATTTACCTCAATTTTATTTTTTTTAATTTTATTTTTGCTTTATTCTACTTTACAATACTGTATTGGTTTTGCCATACATTGACATGAATCAGCCACAGGTGTACACAAGCTCCCAATCCTGAAACCCCCTCCCACCTCTTACCCCATATCATCTCTCTGGATCATCCCCATGCACCAGCCCCAAGCATCCTGTATCCTGTATTGAACATAGACTGGTGCTTTGTTTCTTACATGATAGTATACATGTTTCAATGCCATTCTCCCGAATCACCCCACCTTCTTCCTCTCCCACGGAGTCCAAAAGTCCGTTCTATACATCTGTGTCTCTTAGGTTGTCTTACATACAGGGTCATAATTACTATCTTTCTAAATTCCATATATATGTGTCAGTATACTGTATTGGTGTTTTTCTTTCTGGCTTACTTCACTCTGTATAATCGACTCCAGTTTCATCCATCTCATTAGAACTGATTCCAATGTATTCTTTTTAAGGGCTGAGTAATACTCCATTGTGTATATGTACCACTACTTTCTTATCCATTCATCTGCTAATGGACATCTAGGTTGTTTCCGTGTCCTGGCTATTATAAACAATGCTGCAATGAATATTGGGGTACATGTGTCTCTTTCAATTCTGGTTTCCTCAGTGTGTATGTCCAGCAGTAGGATTGCTGGGTCATAAGGCAGATCTATTTGTAATTTTTTAAGGAATCTCCACACTGTTTTCCATCTGTCTCTTATACACATCTTTATTATAAACAATGCTGCAATGAATATTGGGGTACATGTGTCTCTTTCAATTCTGGTTTCCTCAGTGTGTATGTCCAGCAGTAGGATTGCTGGGTCATAAGGCAGATCTATTTGTAATTTTTTAAGGAATCTCCACACTATGTTCCATAGTGGTTGTACTAGTTTGCATTCCCACCAACAGTGTAAGAGGGTTCCCCTTTCTCCACATCCTCTCCAGCATTTATTGCTTGTAGATTTTTGGATCGCAGCCATTCTGACTGGTGTGAAATGGTACCTCATTGTGGTCTTGATTTGCATTTCTCTGATAATGAGTGATGTTGAGCATCTTTTCATGTATTTGTTAACCATCTGTATGTCTTCTTTGGAGAAATGCCTATTTAGTTCTTTGGCCCATTTTTTGATTGGATCGTTTATTTTTCTGGAGTTGAGCTGCATAAGTTGCTTGTATATTTTTGGGATTAGTTGCTTGTCAGTTGCTTCATTTGCTATTATTTTCTCCCACTCAGAAGGCTGTCTTTTCACCTTATTTATAGTTTCCTTTGTTGTGCAGAAGCTTTTAATTTTAATTAGATCCCATTTGTTTATTTTTGCTTTTATTTCCAGTATTCTGGGAGGTGGATCATAGAGGATCCTGCTGTGGTTTATGTCAGAATGTGTTTTGCCTATGTTCTCCTCTAGGAGTTTTATAGTTTCTGGTCTTACGTTTAGATCTTTAATCCATTTTGAGTTTATTTATTTTATTTTATTCTATTTTACAATACTGTATTGGTTTTGCCATACATTGACATGAATCAGCCACAGGTGTACACGATCTCCCAATGCTGAAGCCCCCTCCCACCTCCCACCTCACACCATCTTTCCGCATCAAAGAAGAAGTAAAACTTTCATTGTTTGCAGATGACATGATCCTCTACATAGAAAATCCTAAAGACTCAACCAGAAAACTACTAGAGATAATTAATGAATATAGTAAAGTTGCAAGATATAAAATCAACATTTTGAGTTTATTTTTGTGTGTGGTGTTAGAAAGTGATCTAGTTTCATTCTTCTACAAGTGGTTGACCAGTTTTCCCAGCACCACTTTTTAAAGAGATTAAACATAACATTTTTTCAATATCTCTCACCTCCTGATTTTTGTTATTATTTTCATTCAGTCAAAATATTTAATGTTACATTTTTGTAGTAAAGCTAAAGTCGTACTTGAATTAATGTGATCTTCATCACCAGTACTTATACTACAGCTTCTCTGACACTGAAATCTTTCTTTGTTTTTGTTAGACAGGAAGGGCTTATGTTGTTATGGTCTTTTTCTTGCATGTATGGAAAAGCCTGACTTTTGGTCATTAGCCTGACACTTTGTCATTAGCTTGCTGAGCATAAAAGTCATGGCTCACTTTTATTCCAGCTTTTTCCCACAAATTTTGTATTTCTTCTTTTTTCCCCCCTCTGGTATTACATATTGCCTATGGTTTTTTTCATTTACTTTTTGTTATTGTTGGCTGGTTTTGCAGTTGAGTAGTTTTTTTAAAGTAGTGCTGTGGCTACTACAGTCCTTGGATTCTTTCATATTTGAGAACATCTGTTTGTTCCCTTTATATTTAAAAACTTTCTGGCATCCAGTAGGACAGAATAATACTTTATTTTCCTTAGAATTATTCTCTCTGCTTTACTTTTTCACTTCAGCAACTGGGGCAACAACCAGTTCTTCATAAGCTGTACCTTCATGAAGTTGTAGACCTGTGTGTTGCTCTTCTTGCTTCCCATCCTGGGGCTTCTCAGGTACAGACTTCTACTGAAACATGGACAACCTAGACTTCAGAGGAGTTAATCTCATCCCTGGGGATCAGAGGACCATGTTGTCTCCATCTTTCTTCCCTGGATAGTCTAAAAACACATTCCATAGGACTTTTAAGAGTCCCAAGGGATTGAACATCCAGCTGTCCCTATTAGTAACATTCCTCCATCTTTTCCTCCTGCTCATTAAATGCCACTTCAAAATAATTTATTCTCATACAAGCTGCTTCCAGGTAAACTTAGTTTTAGATAGTACGTATTGCTCCATTGTGTTCTGGTAGTGAATATAGTTGTGAGGATGTTTGAGGTCAATGGGTACTAACTATGCCTTTATTAACCCACATCTTTTAAATTATTTAATACCCTTTTCCTTCTGGTGCCTGAGGAGTTAATTATTATTCCTTGAAGTTCCATAACTTAATTAGAATACGCTCTGATTATGATGGTTGTCAATTCCTCCTAGAAGACAGTTGAAAGGAAAGGGTTAATTTAACCAATACCCTGCAGGCTGGCTTCCTGGAAAGAAATTTGGCCTGCTGCCTCTGAAAACCAGATGTAGCCTAGGGTTTGACACAATCTATCCTGGCAAAGAAGTGACACGGTAGAACAGGAATTCAGCCAAGTTTCCATCAAGTAGCAGTGCTGTAATCCTAAGAGTTATATCACACCAAGGGAAGGCCAAGTATTCTCATAATCAATCAATGCTGAGATAGTGGGTAGAGCTGAAAGCCAAGGTTTTGTAACACCATTGTGCTATTAGGTCCTATACCCTAATCTCACTAGGAAGACTTTGGTTTTTAAAAACTAAGAAGTTTAAAAACCCGGACATCCAAGATCCAGGGTCTCCCCCTTAGACCTAGATTTGCTCTCTACTAGATTGTTGTGAGCTGTCTGAGAACAAGATGGTCACAGGAGGATCAGTCACCTGCTATTGCTTTAATATCTGAGTTTTCTGCCAATAAAATCAGTTCTAGAAAGCCTAGTATACATGCTGCTTGATCAGTCACCCTTAATTGCTTGACAGCTGGTGCAGAGATCTGGGTTTCTGCCTTGTGGCATCGAGCATGGCCTTCTAGAAGTGAACCAAGGGACTTGGGACTAAAAACATCTGCCTGGAGTATTGTGGCCCACCACAGTCAAAGTTGTGGCAGTCATGAATAAAGTCTAGTGTCTCAAATTCCTGAGAATCCAGAGAAACGAAAAGAGACTGGGTGGTTAAGATCACCCAGCCTAATATTTGATGGCTGTTATTAGTGATCTTGGAGGAAGTTGCTCAAAAGAGGACTGAGGGAACCTTAAATTAGCATCTCTGATGAAATCACAACTTGAAAACTCTGATTGGTTACATATGAAGTGATTTCTTATATGGCCATATGCCATATAGGGTCAGTTCAGTTCAGTTCAGTTCAGGTCCGGCGCTTTGTGACCCCATGAATCGCAGCACACAAGGCCTTCCTGTCCATCACCAACTCCCGGAGTTCACTCAGACTCACGTTCATGGAGTCCATGATGCCATCCAGCCATCTCATCCTCTGTCGTCCCCTTCTCCTCCTGCCCTCAATCCCTCCCAGCATCAGAGTCTTTTCCAATGAGTCAACTCTTCTCATGAGGCGGCCAAAGGACTGGAGTTTCAGGTTAGCATCATTCCTTCCAAAGAAATCCCAGGGTTGATCTCCTTCAGAATGGACTGCTTGGATCTCCTTGCAGTCCAAGGGAGACTCTCAAGAGTCTTCTCCAACATCACAGTTCAAAAGCATCAATTTTTCGGTGCTCAGCCTTCTTCACAGTCCAACTCTCACATCCATACATGACCACTGGAAAAACCATAGCCTTGACTAGAAGGACCTTAGTCGGCAAAGTAATGTCTCTGCTTTTGAATATGCTATCTAGGTTGGTCATAATTTTTCTTCCAAGGAGTAAGTGTCTTAATTTCATGGCTGCAGTCACCATCTGCAGTAATTTTGGAGCCCAAAAAATAAAGTCTGACACTGTTTCTATTGTTTCTCCATCTATTTCCCATGGAGTGATAGGACTGGATGCGACTAGATGCCATGATCTTTGTTTTCTGAGTGTTGAACTTTAAGCCAACTTTTTCGCTTTCCTCTTTCACTTTCATAAAGAGGCTTTTAGTTCCTCTTCACTTTGTGCCATAAGGGTGGTGTCATCTGCATATCTGAGGTTATTGATATTTCTCCTGGCAATCTTGATTCCAGCTTGTGTTTCTTCCAGTCTAGCATTTCTCATGATGTACTCTGAATAGAAGTTAAATAAGCAAGGTGACAGTATACAGCCTTCAATTCAGTTCAGTAGCTCAGTCATGTCTGACTCTTCGCGACTCCATGAATTGCAGCACGCCAGGCCTCCCTGTCCATCACCATCTACTGGAGTTCACTCAGACTCACGTTCATCGAGTCGGTAATGCTATTTCATTCACCACACATTAGCTCATCATGTAGGCATTTTGTCATCTCATACCATCACAAGAAGTATGAATACAATATGATGTTTTTAGAAAGAGACACTGTTTGCATAACTTTTATTACAGTATATTGCTATAATTTTATCTATTTTCTTATTGTTAGTGTTGTAAATCTCTTATTGTGCCTAATATAAATTAAACTTTATCGCTGGTATGTAAGCATAGGAAAAAACATATTATGTACAGGATTATACTCATTTCACATGCTAGCAAGGGTATGCTCAAAATCCTTCAATCTAGGCTGCAGCAGTACACAAACTGAGAACTTCCAGATGTACAAGTTGGGTTTAAAGAGGCAAAGGAGCCAGAGATCAAATTTTGTTTGATGTTGGAGAAAGAAAGGGGGTTCCAGAAAAACATCTATGTCTGCTTCATTGACTATGCTAAAGACTTTGACCATCTGGATCACAAAACTGTTGAAAATTCTTAAAGAGGTAAGAGTATCAAACTACCTTAACTGTCTCCTGAGAAAATTGTATGCGGATCAAGAAGCCACAGTTAAAACCAGACATGGAACAATAGATTGATTTAAAGCTGGGAAAAGAGTACATCAATGCTATATATTGTTACCCTGTTTATTTAACTTATATGTAGAGTACATCATGCTAAATGCCAGTCTGGATGAATTGTAAATTGGAATCAAGATTTCCGGGAGAAATAACAAAACCTTTTGATATGCAGATGATACCACACTTGGCAAAAAGTAAACAGAATCTAAAGAGGTGCTTGATAAGGGTGAAAGGGGAGAGTGACAAGGCTGGCTTGAAACTTAGTATTAAAAAAACTAAGATCAAGGCATCCAGTCCCATCACTTCATTCAAATAGAGGGGAAAAAGTGGAAGCAGTAACAGATTTTACTTTCTTGGGCTTCAAAATCACTGTGGATTGTGACTGTAGCATGAAAGTAAAAGACACTCCTTAGAAAGAAAACTATGACAAATCTAGATAGGTATTAAAAAGCAGAGACATCCCTTTGCTGGACCAAGGTCCATATAGTCAAAGCCATGTTTTTTCCAGTAGTCATGTATGAATATAAGAGTTGGACCATAAAGAAGGCTGAGCACCGAAGAATTGATGCTTTCTAATTGTGATGCTGGAGAAGACTCTTGAGAGTCCTTTGGTCTGCAAGGAGATCAAACCAGGCCATCCTAAAGGAAATAAACCCTGAATATTCTTAGGAGGGACTGTTTTCTGAACTCAAAACTCCAATATTTTGGCCACCTAATGCAAAGAGCTAACTGACTGGAAAAGACACAGATATTGAGAAAGCTTGAAGACAAAAGCAGAATGGGTGGGATAGGATGACATTGTTAGAGATTATCACTGACTGAATGGACATGACTTGATCAAATTCCGGGAGATAGTGGAGGACAGAAGAGACTGGTGTGCTACAGTCTGTGGGGTCATAAAGAGTCAGACATGACTCAGCTACTGAACAACAACAATACTTAGGATTTGGTACTATTTGAAGTTTCAGACATCCATTGGGGGTCTTGGATCATATCCCCTGTGGACAAGGGGGGTTACTGGACAAAATGGTGAAGTATTCAAAATAATGCCATATTTCTATAAGCATGGCTATAAAATGTTTGATCCAATGAGACAGCATGGGAGAGCTGTCATAGTCAATAGTTCCCTGGCATCTCCTGACTAAATGAGTTGAAGGCATTTTGCTTTCTGAGCAGAATTAATATCCACATGTATCAACATTAAAAGGGTAATTCTATTATTGTAATCTCTACTATAAGCCCAATTGTGTCCCCCAAAGTTTATATGTTGAAATTCTAAGCCTATGTGATTGTATAGGAGCTAGGGCCTTTAAGAAGATAATTAAGGTTAAATGAGGTCACAAGGGTGGAACCTTAATCCAATAGAACTGGAAGAAGAGACACCAGAGAGCTCTCATTCTCTTCACCACTGAAGAAGCAACCAGAGGTGGCTATCTACAAGCCAAGAAAAGACTTCTAACCAGAACCTGCTGCTGCTGCTAAGTTGTTTCAGTCATGTCCGACACTGTGCAGCCCCATAGATGGCAGCCCGCCAGGCTGCCATCTATGGCCCATCTCAGCCCATCCCTGAGATTCTCCAGGCAAGAACACTGGAGTGGGTTGCTTTTTCCTTCTCCAATGCATGAAAGTGAAAAGGGAAAGTGAAGTCACTCAGTCATGTCCGACTCTTCACAACCCCATGGACTGCAGCCCACCAGGCTCCTCCGTCCATGAGATTTTTCAGGCAAGAGTACTGGAGTGGGGTGCCATTGCCTTCTCCGAATCAGAACCTGAGCCTTCTCAGAAGCTTGAATTTTCCAGCTTCAGGAATTGTGAGAAAATAACTTTCTGCTGTTTTAAGCTTCCCAGTCTATGGTATTTTGTTATGGTAGCCCAATCAGACTAAGACAATGTCCAAACATAATCTGATGGCTATTTCATGTCTTATTACCCACAGAAAATGGGATCAGGGAATGTGAAAAAGTCAGCCTGAAGACAAAGAGCTTAAGCCTGCTGTTTACTTACAAGTGGTGGGATAGCTGAATTTCTTGCCCAGTGCTATAAATGTCCTGAATAGAGCCATCCCAGAAACAGTCCATCTGTTCTCAGCCATCTGTTAGGAACCTAGGAATCTGAGGAAAGAAAGCTTTCAGGAGTTGAATAATTGAAATTTAGGGACCCAATGCAAGTTTCCCTTCCCACACATTCTCTTTTTATTTCCCCAACTCTGACTATAGGCAACTGTAAAATCAGGACTGCACTCAGTGCTAAAGGGTGGGTGGAGACCTACCTGGGTTACTGCTATCTCTACCTGGACATTGAGGGTCTACCCAACGACAGCTGTGTCCATTACCTTTACCCTGCTGTGGGTCCAAAAATTCTCTGTGAGGTACTGAGTAGCCATTCTTACCTGGTGCTGGCACAAATGAAACCCTTCAACTATGCCATGACCCATGGGAATGGGCAAGTGCTGATGCAGGATTCCCACCTTGGTGATAGCTCCAGTTCAGTTCAGTCACTCAGTCGTGTCCGACTCTTTGCGACCTCATGAACCACAGCATGCCAGGCCTCCCTGTCCATCACCAACTGCCAGAGTCTATCCAAACCCATGTCCATTGAGTCAGTGATGCCAGTATACCATCTCATCCTCTGTCATCCCCTTCTCCTCCTGCCCTCAAACTTTCCCAGCATCAGGGTCTTTTGAAATGAGTCAGCTCTTCGCATCAAATGGCCAAAGTATTGGAGTTTCAGCTTCAACATCAGTCCTTCCAATGAACACCCAGGACTGATCTCCTTTAGGATGAATGGGTTGGATCTCCTTGCAGTCCAAGGGACTCTCAAAAGTCTTCTCCAACACCACAGTTCAAAAGCACCAGTTCTTTGGCACTCAGCTTTCTTTATAGTTCAACTCTCACATCCATATGTGACTACTAGAAAACCATAGCCTTGACTAGATGGATTTTTGTTGACAAAGTAATGTCTCTGCTTTTTAATATGCTGTCTAGGTTGGTCATAACTTTTCTTCCAAGGAGTAAGCGTCTTTTAATTTCATGGCTGCAGTCACCATCTACAGTGATTTTGGAGCGCCCCCCGCAAATAAAGTCAGCCACTGTTTCCACTGTTTCCCCATCTATTTGCCATGAAGTGATGGGACCTGATGCCATGATCTTCATTTTCTGAATGTTGAGCTTTCACTCTCCTCTTTCACTTTCATCAAGAGGGTCTTTAGTTCTTCAGTTTCTGCCATAAGGGTGGTGTCATCTGCATAACTGAGGTTATTGATATTTCTCCTGGCAATCTTGATTCCAGCTTGTGCTTCCTCCAGCCCAGCATTTCTCATGATGTGCTCTTCCTATTTGGAAGCAGTCTGTTGTTCCATGTCCAGTTCTAACTGTTGCTTCTTGACCTGCATACAGGTTTCTCAGAGGCAGGTCAGGTGGTCTGGTAGGTATGGGTAAAATGACATAAATATTTACAGAAGAAGAAAACCCCTTGCTAGTTGGAAAGAAGCATCTGAAACCAGAGCAGCTGGATGAGATGCATTTTCACTTTCACTGGATCCTTTCAGAACAATTATCACTTAGGTTGTCATAAGTTCTTTGATGCAACTCTCATAGGTTGTGGATTCCTCTGCTAATCTTTATGATACTACATCTACCATCTAGAATAAATGCAATCAGGGAGAGCCAGCAGCCATTCTAGTCTCTCCAAATGTCACTAGTCTTGTAAAATATTCTACTGAGTTATACCACCTACTACCTTACAGTTTAACTAAGTGCCACTTAAGGATTTTGGGTCCTAAGGCTTAATAGTCCATGGAGGAGAAATGTTCTTCCTTCTGGGATAGTACTGGCTACCTGGTCATTGGAACTGACAGGGACCAATGTTGTAGTCACTAGTGAGTTATTTCCTGAGCTTTGTACTGCATCCCCCAACGATGTCTTTATTCAACTCCCTATAATGCTTTTATGCCATCAGTAAGGAAAATAGTCATTGATGGGTTGATTCTGGATATACATGACAATTTCTGTTCTATGTAATGTGCCCATCAGGGGTTCTTCCTTGTGAATGAACATCTTTCTCTATTGGCCTCAGGCAAATGAGACTTGCACCCTGCAGAAGATTCACCCAATCATTCTTAGGTTTCCAGGACTCTGGCCATTATTTGTCCTGATTCAAAGAAGTCATCTTTCTATGGAGTCGGCATCATAATGCTCCTCACCTTTATTTGTTGTCTCATCTTTGGATGAGACTTAACTTGATGTGATGTGTGGCAGTAGTAATTCTAAAAGATATTAATAAGATGGAACAATGGTCCAAGAGATGAGACAAAATTAAATAGATAATCATCAGCTCCTGTATCGCACTTATATTAAATTGAAGTCATTAACATTAGGTGAGTAATACCTTGAAAGATCAAGAACTGTGCTAGAAATATAGAGATGAATAATATAGTATCTGCTTCCAAGGAACTTACGTATTAGCAGGAGATATGGGCTATAAACAAATGACACAAAACACAGTGCTGTATCTAATAAAATTTTGCATAGGGTTACAAAAAATCAGTTTTCCAAGTACACATGAGAAAGATGTTACTTGAGTCCATTTCATATTCAGGCTCCATATGAAGCAAAACTGTGGTAAAGTTGCTGCCAGAGATAATAGTCTTAGGCTGCATTAGTAAAAATATTGAATTCAGCAAAGCAATAAACGAACAAGTAAATAAAAACACAGAACTAGGAGTCAGAAGCTAAGAGCTTGAGTTCTGGCTCCGTATTTTACTGTGTAACTTCAGCAAATTCTCATTCTCAGTTTCCCCTTCTGTTTATAGGAACAATAAAGAAACAATGAAGTCTGACTTGCCTCCCTAATTGCTGTTGATAGAGCAAACTGATACAACTGCTTTGGAAAAGAAGTGCTTCAGTTCAGTTCAGTTCAGTTCAGTCGCTCAGTCGTGTCTGACTCTTTGCGACCCCATGAATCGCAGCACGCCAGGCCTCCCTGTCCATCACCAACTCCCAGAGTTCACTCAGACTCACGTCCATTGAGTCAGTGATGCCATCCAGCCGTCTCATCCTCTATCGTCCCCTTCTCCTCCTGCCCCCAATCCCTCCCAGCATCAGAGTCTTTTCCAATGAGTCAAGTCTTCGCATGAGCTGGCCAGAGTACTGGAATTTCAGCTTCAGCATCACTCTGTCCAAGGAAATCCCAGGGCTGATCTCCTTCAGAATGGACTGGTTGGATCTCCTTGCAGTCCACAGGACTCTCAAGAGTCTTCTCCAACACCACAGTTCAAAAGTGCTTAGCTAAGCAGTAAAGTTTAAGATGCGTGTGCTGATTCACTCAGCAATTCCACTCCCAGGCCGACACACAAGAAATCTGAAAATGCACCCAGAGTTGGGTAGAGGAATGCTTACAGCAGCATGTAAGGGGGGAACTTGGAAAAAAAGCACATGTTTTTCTAGACAGAAAGGATAAAGAAATCCCAGCATATTCATATAATGAAATAGCATACAGCTGTGAAAAGTAAATAGTTTCTACTTATAACAACTTGAATGAATCTCAAAGACATGAATGAAGCTGAGCTAAAAACAAGAAAAAGAAGAATATATATTGCATTATTTCACTTATGCAAAAAACAAATGAATGAATATATTATAAATAAATAAGAAACACATTTTAATAATTTATTATAAACTATTTAATATATTGTTTATGGATACATATGCTTATGTGATAAAATTATAAGTAAAGCAAAGAAATGGTTGGCACAAACTTCAGGACAGTTGCTTACTCCAAGGAAGTGAGAAGCATCTAATTGGGGAAGGACATTATAAGATAATTTTCAAAGATAATATTATCTCCTTCAAACTGGGTTTTGGCAGAGTTCCCTCATGGTCCAGTGGCAAAGAATTTGCCTTCCAATGGAGTGGATGCAGGTTCAATCCCTGGTCAGGGAACTAAGATTCCACATGCCACGAGGCAACTAATCCCCCTTGCACCACAACTACAAACTTGCACTCCACAGGAAAGACCCAGCACAGCCAAAAAAAAAAAAAAAAAAAAAGCCTGGATGCTGGGACAGGGGTTTCACTTTATTATTTTCCTTTGAAATGTATACCTACACTCATGCATTATAAAATTGAGATAGATTAAAATAGTATGTGTTTATCGAAAAAAGTTGGACAGTATGAGAAAATACACAATGCCAACATGTCTCAATATTTATTATTCTCACATCTTATGATGATAGTAATTCTTTTTAGCATGGAAGTGCTCAGATGGAAGGCAAGTTTGAGAGGGGCTCAGTGGATATCCTAGGTAGTTATTAAGAAAGGATGTTTTATGTGCAGGTCTTTATACAGGGCTGGAGAACCAAATTCAGCAGAAAATATCTCACTAAGTTAAGTCCAAATATTAATAGGATAAATCTGGGACTAGTGGTCTTACTGCTTTTTTTTGCATATCTTTGACTTAACCTTGATTTGGCACAGTTCTGGCTCTTTGTCCCAACCGTATTCTCCTGGGCACTGCATAGAAATGCCTTTCCCAGTTCAACCTGGGACCACTTAATATGAGGAAGCAATGCAGTGTAAATATTAAGATAGTTCTGTTGTGGACACCTCTAACCTTGGCACTGAATCCCGGACCTGGTGCTTAAGATTTGTTTGATCAACTTTCTCTCCTACAAAGTTGAAGTGACAGTAATAATCCCTTTTATAGGCTAAAAAAATAATGAAGTAGAGCCCTCTGATTGTTTTTCAGTCATTCAGTATTTACCCTCCATTCTTTTAGAATTTCATTTTGTGGCCAATCTGGATGGAAATTTAAATCCAAATGCCCTGTCCTTTTCCTAAGTGAGGGACTGGTTCAGACTCAGAGCTTCACAAGCAGACTATTTCTCCCAGGACTTGGATTCTTGCGTGGACTGATGCATGAATGCTTTACTTATAATTTTATCACATATGCATATGGTTCTCAGTTCTCCTCATACATTGTTTCCCTAAGAAATGTGATTTCTGTCACATCAGGGGCAGGTTCTACATTCTTATCTTTGATTCTGTAAGCTTCTTCATATTCTCCCAATATAGTCTTTTGTGCTTGTTAGAGTTGTATTTTGTTGTTGTTTGTTTCTTTTAGTAGCTAAGTCACGTCTTACTCTTTTGTGATCCCATGGACTGTAGCCCTTCAAGCTCCTATGTCCATGGATATTAAAAGGCAAGTATACTGGATTTCCTTCTCCAGGGGATCTTCGCAACCCAGGAATCAACCTGCTTCTCCTGCACTGGCAGGTGGATTCTTTATCACTGGGCCACCTGGGAAGCTCAGAGCTGGTTTTAGTCATTTGTAAAAAATAAATTCTTTAATTATATAAACACCAGAATGATCTCTGGTGTATAGTAGGTGCTTATAGTGTTTGCTGATATTACTATTTTTACAACTGAAGTCCTCTCTGGCAGCACTTCTACCAGACTTTCTCTGGCCCTATTAGTTGGAACTAGACATCCAGACCTAATCATCACTGGGAGAATGGATACAATTATTTAGTTTCTGAATGGGATAAAAATAAAAATCAGTCTGTATCTACAATAGGTCTGCTAAGATGCCGACATCCCATGATGGGCACTCATATGTCCACCAACTGGTTTCCAGGTACTGTCACAAGACAGCATCTTGGAAGCAAGTACAGTATGTACTTGAAGACATACTTGAGTCAGTATATACTAGAGGACATAAGTGTTTCAGAGGAAGGGGAGATCATTGAGCTTCCAAGAGAGGATCTGAGCTGGGCCTTGAAGAACTGTAATACTGGGGTAGGCAGTGAGGAGAAGTAGAAGACATTACAGGCAAAGTATGGAGAGACAATGTGAGCAAAGGCATGCAAAACATGTTGGGGACAATGAACAGGCCATTTTGGCCGAGGCAGAGATTTTTAATAGGATAATAGTAGTACACAATGTTTAGGAAGCTGAACTGGAATAAATTTTAAACAAAAATTCCATCAATGGTCAAGTTGCAAATTTTCTATTAAAAGAGACCTCAGTAGCACCACCATCGTCTCTATCTGTCTGCAGCACAAAATATTTTTAAACCTTTTCTAGATATAATTTGGAACTGTGGATTAGAGAGTTCTTACTGACCTTCAGAGGGTACATTTTGGGAACCATATGTTTTTAGATAAAATTACTGTATAATCATGACTAAGGTCGTCTCACATTGGGTGGCTCAGTGGTAAAGAATCTGCCTGCTAGTGCAGGAGACACAGACATGTGGGTTCACTCCTTGGGTTCCTCCCTGAAGGAGGAAATGACAATCCACTCCAGTACTCCAGTGTTCTTGCCTGGGAAATCCCACAGACAGAGGGCTACAGTCCATGGGGTCACAAAGAGTAGGACATGACTGAGCAACTGAGCACACACATTCCAAAGAACAGGTGTAGAAGGTTCATAACGTAGCACCTCAAGATGGACTTTTCTTAGGCACTAATTGCGTAAGCGATATAAGACTAATTCTACAAAGAAGAAAGGTCTAAGAACAGTTAATACCTTCCAAGGATTTTTAGTGTTTACTTTTCAATAAATACATGCTTTGATGCCAGGTACTAAATGTCCACAACATAAGAATCTAACCATAATGTTTAAATGGATACCTATCAGCCCTGAGAACGACCAAAAAAAAAAAAAAAAAACAAAACCCAACAACAACCTATTAAGCTGGTACTTTTCATGGTGATGGTCTCTGCCACCTCGTTAGGAGACGTTTTGTCCTAATGGAGCAGAGGAGGTGGTAGAGTGCAGGTTGGAGGTCATGAGTGGTGTTTGTAGGGGAGGAGATCTGTTGACTTACTGATTAGCTATATGCACATCTGGGTTAGATGCTCTCTGCTTGGAAGAAGATATCCTTTATGATGAACTGGTAGTCAGATGGTATAAAAGGCAAATCCAGGCTCTGCAAGACCAGTACTGACAGCAACCATGGCAAAGCTTATTCTCCTCACAGGTGAGTCTGTAATTGCTGTGTGTGTATGTTAGTCACTCAGTCGTGTCCAACTCTGCAACTCCATGGACTGTAGCCCACCAGGCTCTCCTGTCCATGGAATTCTCCAGGCAAGAATAATGGAGTGGGTTGCCATTTGCTTCTCCAGGGGATCTTCCCTATCCAGGGATCAAACTTGGGTCTCCTGCATTATATGTGGATGCTTTACTGTCTTAGCTACTCGGGAAGCCTGAAGTGAAGGTCATTCAGTCATGTCGGGCTCTTTGTGACCCCCATAGACTATACAGCTCATGGAATTCTCCAGGCCAGAATATTGGAGTGGGTAGCTGTTCCCTTCTCCAGGGGATCTTCTCAACCCAGGTATCAAACCCAGATCTCCCACACTGCAGGTAAATTCTTTACCAGCTGAGCCACAAGGGGAGCCCAAGAATACTGGAGTGGGTAGCCTATCCCTTCTCCAGCAGGTCTTCCCAACCCAGGAATCGAACTGGGGTTCCCTGCATTGCAGGTGGATTCTTTCTCAACTGAGCTATCAGAGATGTCCCTCTATAATTGGAGATGGACCCTTATTCTTACCTGGTTTCTTTTCTCTCTGGATCTGATAGGCATGAAGTAGTCTTTACACAGAGCTCTACGCTTTTCTATTCTTCTGTCACCATTTCAAATTTCCAAGGAAATCCTGACATGCACACGTATGTCTGCTTCTAATTCTCTTATCTCAATTGACTATGGCAGCATTTCTACCTTCATGATGCTAGAAGCATGGTCCTGAAAGAAAGACTAGTGTTCTTCCAATGCTTGTCTTACTCTCCCACCTCTTGTTGGGTTCTCTTTTCTCTATTCATCTTCCTGCACCACCTCTTTTTAATTGGTATTATTTTTATTTACATGCTTGTGATTTTGTTTTTTTTCAGAGATGAAAATCAGTAGGAACTAAGATAAAGTTAGGCTAGCTACATTTGTTCTACTCTTTTCAGGATTATTCCTTTGTTATCCCTTACTGTCTTACTATGCTGTCGATATATTATAAAATATCAGTTAGAAAGTCAACCATTTAAATGGGTCAATTCAGTATATTGTTTAGAGCCCAGTTGTATTCACGGTTTTTAAGTTGTTCTAAAGTTGAGATTTACAAACTTTTTATAGCTTTGGCTTGTCCAGATGAGATCTCTAACTCAATTTATAAGACAATCAGATCAAAAATGTGCCTTACATACTGATGCCACCACCCCACCCAGAATGAGGACAAGGGGGCAGAGATACAAGATTCATGTTTATCTGACAGCTGATGCCCTCTCCCCATCCCAATATGGGAGGAAAGCTGGCACCTGCAGCATCCTCTGCCTGCTTCTATACTTCCCCCCAGAACTGTGGCCGTAAAATCCCGAGGAGACAAGGGGGAGAGATGAGGCTGACCTGCTCCTTTCCTTTAGGTTCATTCCAGGACCCTGGCCATTGGCCTTAAGGTAAGGGCTGGTCCTATAGCAGGAAAATTACATTTCTTAAATGAAAGTTGCTCAATATCACAACTAACCCCCATGGTTTTTTCAGGCTTGGGACTCTGACTCCAGAACCGTGCCCTTCATTCCTTCCCTGGGTTTTCATAGACTTGGCCTCAGTGCTGAGCTAGTCCTCCAATTGTAAGGGATTTTACCAGAATAGCTAGGCCTGGGCTGGTGAGGGAATAGTCCTGGAACTCTCTCCCCCTTACAGTCCTATGAATCTGAGGTGGGTGGAGGTATGAATGTGACAACCTTGGGCACCTGTGCCAGGAGGTGGCAGCTGTGCTTTTCCTGCAGTGATAAAAGTCTTATATAAGACTGAGCCCAGAGGCTGCCCAGACGGCCAGTGTGTAGGCATGATGGGGAGGATGCTGCTCTGGGCCTGTGAGTCTCCCGCTCTTTCTGCTCTTCTTCCTTCCCACACGTCATGGGGTGTCCCTGGGAATGCAGAGAAGGGTGGGCTTCTGTTTTAGTGAAGCTTCTACATGAGTTATTCCTCCATGCCTTGGCCTCTGTGTAGAGGAACTTGGGATCCAGGCCTGAGAATGATGAAATGGGGTCCTGGAAAATACCACTGATAAATCCCAAAACTCCCAGGCCCTTGATATTCTGAAAGTCTCTTGGGTAGCACCGGGTCCTAACTGGGAAGTGCATCTAAGGATGCCTTGTTTCTGAGTTTTGCTTCTTTGTTTGTTTCAGGCTTGGCTGTTCTGCTGCAGATAAAACTAGGTAAGGAGTAACACAACCTCCTAGCCACACTCCAATTTTCCTGATAGTTACTCTTCTTTCCTTCCTTTCTTCTGACTCCTTTCATGATGTCAGGACTAGGACCTGTTTCGTGATGTTGGGACTTGGGCCAGCTCCCAGCCTGTTTTGCTTTATCTCAGAAAGCCAGCAATGGGAGGTGGCCTACAGCTCACCTAACCAGAATAATTCACTTTATAGATGGGAAAACTAAAGCAGAGAGGGCAGAAGTGATTTGTCCTTGGTTGTTCAGAATCAGGACTTAAACCTATATTCTGATGCCAAGACTGGTAAGTATTTATTACCTTTGTAGTTTATACTCTTCTTTGTTTTGTCTTTTTCCCCTCAAATATCTTCACATTATTTCTAATAACTAGGCACTGGCTGTGGATGTGAACATGAACAAAATCCAGATATGAGGACTCAGGAGACTTGGAAGAGCATGAGCTTTGGAACAAGACTGCCTGGAAGTAGCATAGGCACAATCAGTATTTGTGGAATAAATGGATAAATGAATTGGAATTCATTTTAAACTTTCAGCCTTGAGTAGTCCTGAGTCTCACCTGAAAACAAGAATGCTTCCCCCATTAGGCTGTATTGTGATTAAAATTTAAGCAAACCAATTTGCATAAAGCCTCTCAATAAAATATCAGTCACATCATATGGCATCTACAAAAGATATTTGTTTTATTGGTAATGAACTTGAGTAATCTTTGAAATTATGAATTATGCAAGGAGCATCATTAACCTTACCACTTGCTGCTATGATGGCAAATTTATTTATTTTATGTGTAGACTTGAAATGATTTCAAACTTTCTGGGTCCAGAAATAAGCTTAGACCTTGCTGGGATTCTGTTGACAAAAGTGTCATGACTGCTTAGCCAGGTCTTCCATAAGCAAGGGAAAAGGATACTGCAGCATCTACCAGCTGTCTGCCGTGTGACCTCTTTGGGTCCCTTCCACTTGAGGAGCTCATCAGCAAGTGATACAGACAGCAGAGGCCTGCACCACAATGACCGCCGCTTTCTCTTGCAGGTTCAGCCTATAAGCTAGTGTGCTACTTTACCAACTGGTCTCAGTATCGACCAGAACCAGCCAAGTTCTTCCCCAAGGATGTGGACCTATGTCTGTGCACACATCTGATATATGCTTTTGCCACCATGAATGACAACAAGATTGCTCCCTATGAATGGAATGACGTAATGTCCTGTATCCTGAGTTCCAAGCCCTGAAAGAACAGTCAGTAGGAATTGAATCTAAAGTGAATGGGAATCAGTGAGGGAGAGTGGAGAGCCCAAGTTCTGTCCCCAGTTCATTCCCAAATATCATAAGATTCTGAAAGGCAGTCCTTTGCAGATTTCTGACACATATGTGATAACCTATGATGTAAAGACTTACGTGGGCAGATGGGAGGAGCACTTGCCATGGGAACTTTAGAGTTTGTACTTGGCTGTTGCCCATTTCTCAGAGACTCAAGAACGGGGATAGAAGAGTTGCTTCTTGCAATATATGTATCCTAAAGCTCACAGAGCTTTCACTTAAATGTGCCTCTTGGTTTCTTTCTGCAGCAACAAAGATCTGGTCACTTTACTGGCAGTTGGTGGCTGGAACTTTGGCACTCAGAAGTAAGTCTTTCCATGGCCAGAAAATGAGAATGGAGGCAAAAGAAAGAAATCTTCAAGCTGGAGTGGGAAAATACGATACCAATGGGGAGGTGAAAATGAATGTTCCAGGGGGAAAGAGGCCAGCTCTTAAGAGGAAACTGTCCGTGGATGGGAAGGGCTGACTGCAGCAGACCAGTTGGTATTACTGGAGAAATAGCAGTAGAATGGGGAAAATGATGGGAAAACAATCAAAAGACAGTGGAGAGTGGTGAGGGAGACGGACTGGCTTGGTGACAGAGAAGCACCTGGGCTGCCATAAGACCATGAGCCCTGGGCTAAGTCACAGGCTCTTTTTGGGGAAGTAGCGAGAAAGGACTGGTAACCTCACAGGCTTTTTGACTCCGAGTTAGAAAAAAGAGATGATGAGATTAGACTTGACTTATATGTTGAAAGTTGTCCAAGTTAGTGGTAAACAACTTTTTAAATTATGAAGTTGATGTCTTCCCATGTGCTGTGTGTGCTGTCACTTCAGTCATGTCCCACTCTTTGTGACCTTATGAACTGCAGCCTGCCAGGCTCTTCTGTCCATGGGATTCTCCAGGCAAGAATACTGGAGTGGGTTGCTATGCCCTTTTCCAGGGGATCTTCCCAACCCAGGATCAAACCCATGCCTCATGTTTCCTGCACTGGTAGGTGGGTTCTTTACAACTAGCACCACCTGGGAAGCCCAATGTCTTCCCATAATTATTTTAAAATTAGACAGCTCAAAGTTATTTGACATGAAAAGTAACTTGCCCCTCTCTTCTTCTCTCCACAATTTTCCCAAGGTAGCCAGTCATGCTTAAAATGTTGGCGCAAAATGTACTGAGTCTTTTTATTCTTACTCTAATAGCCAAGTGAAACTTCTGGCAGTTACTTATGAGGTAACAAGTTAATTCTCACGTATAGCATTTGACCAATATTTCTTTTCTTTTTTTTTTTTTTTTAATCTCAATCCCACTCTGCCAGTAGAATTTTTTCTTATCTTGCTCACAAATCACTTAAGTAAGAAAATCTTTGCAGGTCAATTCCCCCAAACTCCAGACAATATCTCTACCCTTCACTTTTTAGATTACCCAGTTTGTGCTAGTCAATTTCCTTTGATTTAAAAAAAGTATAGCCATTGAATACCAGAACTAAAAACAAAAAGAAAAGCAAAAAGGAGATGAATTAAGGAGGTTGTGATCCAGTTTACAAAGCGTTTACCACAGGCTTTTTATAATCAGGAACTAACCAAGAGGGTGTGAATATGTGTTAATAGACTATAAAATTGCTAACTATGGCAGAGACACTAATTTTTCTAGATATTAAGTCACCTTCAAATAAAAGACTTACAATATATTCATATATTGGGGGTCCAAAGTGCTTCATTAAATGTATTCACATTTTATAAATCACATCTTAATTTTGGAAAGAGTAAATAGAAAAATAAACATCTTAGGATCAAAGAACAGTGGTGGCTAAACCACTGCCCCTGAAAGATCTCACTGATAAGTAAAATGCACATATACCACTGATCCTATAAGCAGAAAAATATTAGTCATTGGGTCTATTGAATAAAATAAAAATTTAATTATAAAATTTTCTACTAATTACCATTAACAATTTGAATTCACCTTAGCTGTAAAAACCCAACAGAAGTTATTATAAAATGCATAATAAAATAGATATCTAGGGTGTAAGGAAGATTTAGGGATCAGTGATGTTAATATAGACAAACTCTCTGCCTAGATTCACCACCATGGTCTCCTCAGCTGCCAACCGAAAAATCTTCATCTGTTCTGCCATTGACTTCCTTCAGCAACATGAATTTGATGGCATTGACCTGGATATCGAATATCCAGGGTCCAGGGGAAGCCCACCTGAGGACAAACAGCGCTTTACCATCCTGATTAAGGTGGGAGTGAAGCGCTAGGTCTCTGTCTTTTTGTAGAGAGGCTAGTGCCTTCATGGACTGTCTGTGAGAGTTGCGTTTCCCAGGGATACCAAAGGCTGCTGTCCTCAGAAGTACACTTAGGAGGGTGTTTGGGAGTTGCAAGCAATAGAAACAGACTCTCCGGGTAAATCAAAAGAGAATCAAAAGAGAATTTACTGGGAGGATATAGGTAGCTGAAGGAATCCAATGAAGAAATTCTTTTTTTATTATGTTTCTGGTAACACATCATTATAGTTCAGCATCTGTACATTGCAGAGTGATCACAACCACAAATCCAGTTATTAGCTATCGTCATGAAGCTGATGTCTTTCATCTGTTTTGTCCACCCCTGACCCCCTTCCTGTCTGGTAACCACCAATTCATTCTCTGTATCTATGAATTTGCTTTTGTTTTATTTTATTTGTTTGATGTTTTTTTTTCTCCTCAGATTCCACATATGATTAATATAATATGGTATTTGTTTTTCTCCCTCTCACTCATTTCACTTAGCAAAATACCCTTACCTCTATCTATGTGGTTGCAAATGGCAGGATTTCATTGGTTTTTAAGGCTGAGTAGAATTCCTACAACATCTTATGGAAAGATCCAAATAAACTTTTAGGACAAACATATATGTATATATGTGTGTGTGTATGTGTGTGTGTGTGTATGCTAAGTCACTTCAGTTGTGTCTGACTTTTCGACCCTATGGACTGCTGCTTAAAATATTAGTCATTGGGTCTATTGAATAAAATAAAAATTTAATTATAAAATTTTCTACTAATTACCATTAACAATTTGAATTCACCTTAGCTGTAAAAACCCAACAGAAGTTATTATAAAATGCATAATAAAATAGATATCTGAGGGTGTAAGGAAGATTTAGGGATCAGTGATGTTAATATAGACAAACTCTCTGCCTAGATTCACCACCATGGTCTCCTCAGCTGCCAACCGAAAAATCTTCATCTGTTCTGCCATTGACTTCCTTCAGCAACATGAATTTGATGGCATTGACCTGGATATCGAATATCCAGGGTCCAGGGGAAGCCCACCTGAGGACAAACAGCGCTTTACCATCCTGATTAAGGTGGGAGTGAAGCGCTAGGTCTCTGTCTTTTTGTAGAGAGGCTAGTGCCTTCATGGACTGTCTGTGAGAGTTGCGTTTCCCAGGGATACCAAAGGCTGCTGTCCTCAGAAGTACACTTAGGAGGGTGTTTGGGAGTTGCAAGCAATAGAAACAGACTCTCCGGGTAAATCAAAAGAGAATCAAAAGAGAATTTACTGGGAGGATATAGGTAGCTGAAGGAATCCAATGAAGAAATTCTTTTTTTATTATGTTTCTGGTAACACATCATTATAGTTCAGCATCTGTACATTGCAGAGTGATCACAACCACAAATCCAGTTATTAGCTATCGTCATGAAGCTGATGTCTTTCATCTGTTTTGTCCACCCCTGACCCCCTTCCTGTCTGGTAACCACCAATTCATTCTCTGTATCTATGAATTTGCTTTTGTTTTATTTTATTTGTTTGATGTTTTTTTTTCTCCTCAGATTCCACATATGATTAATATAATATGGTATTTGTTTTTCTCCCTCTCACTCATTTCACTTAGCAAAATACCCTTACCTCTATCTATGTGGTTGCAAATGGCAGGATTTCATTGGTTTTTAAGGCTGAGTAGAATTCCTACAACATCTTATGGAAAGATCCAAATAAACTTTTAGGACAAACATATATGTATATATGTGTGTGTGTATGTGTGTGTGTGTGTATGCTAAGTCACTTCAGTTGTGTCTGACTTTTCGACCCTATGGACTGCTGCTTGCCAGGCTCCTCTGTCCATGGGATTCTCCAGGCAAGAATACTGGAATGGGTTGCTATTTCCTTCTCCAGGGGATCTTCCTGACCCAGGGATTGAACTTGTGTCTGTTGTGTCTTCTCCATTGGCAGATGGGTTTTTTTTTTTTTTTTTCTTAACACTAGCGCCACCTGGGAAGCCCTGTCATCTCTTATACAGGAAGAGAAACTAACACCCTCTTCCCAGGACTTAGTGCTCAACCTCTTTCTTTCTTTGTAGCCTAAGAATATGTAAGATTACATTATGCCTCTTCCTACTGGCCTGTAAGGTTTCTGCAAAAAATCTAATGATTGCCTTATGGGATTTCACTTTTAAGTAACAAAATTATTTTTTCCTTTCTGCTTTCCTTAAAGCAGCAGATTCTTTCTTTTTCATTAAATTTTACCAATTGTATTACAATGTGTCTTGGAGCATGTCTCTTTGGGTTCATCTTATTTTGAACTCTAAGCATCTTGGACTTGGATGTCTATTTCCTTCCCCAGAACAGGAAGTCTTCAGTTGCTATTTCTTCAAATAATTTTATGTCCCTTTCTCTTCTACTTCTGGGACTGTATAATGGGAATGCTGTTCTACTTGATATTGTACCAAAGGTTCCTTAAAGTATCTTCACTTTGTAAAATTCTTCAACCTGCTGCTCTGTCAGTGAGCTCCATTACTTTGTGTTTTGGCTCACTGATTTTTCTACCCCTTCCAATCTGTTGTTGAACAGATACAGGGTATTTTGCAGTTCAGTTATAGCTTCTGTTAGTTTTTGTGTTTTTAAAAAATATTTTCTAGCTATTTGTTGCTGTTGTCATTGTGTTCTTCCCTTCTTGTAGATAGGTTATCTCCATTTCATTTCATTCTTTTTCTGAGATTTTGTCTTCTTCTCTTGACTGGAACATGTCTCCTCATTTTTTCCTGATTCTCCGTGTTTGTTTTGAAGCATTAGATAAAGCAGCTACATCTCCCAGTCTTGGTGAGTGGCTTTACGTGGGAGATGTCCTGTGGGGTTCAGGCGCCCTATCCCACCTGGCCACCAGAGCAATGTGCACACGCCCTGTGCCCTCTGTGGGCTGTGCAAGTTCTCCTGGTTTGACGGGGTCCCAGCTATGATGGCAGCACACCGGTATGCAGGGCTGGCCCTGCAGAGTGCCTCTGTGGTCTCGCCACAGCGGCTGCTGAATGCTGGCGGTCAGCACCAGGGCTTGAAATGCCATGGTGGCTGCCAGTAACTAGTGGGTGAGCTGGCCCCCAGATGGCTGTGAGACTCATCCACGGTGGCTTCTGGGGGCTTGTGGGCAGGGCTGCCCCTCTAATGGCTGAAAGATCTGTTTTCAGTGGTTGCCAGGTGCTGGGAGATAGGGCTGCACCTCAGAACTGCAGTGGGCCCTACCCACCAGTGCCCAGCAAGGTTATTTCCTCGCTAACTGTGAGGCACTGCTGACGCACAGGGGTAGGCAGGACTCTTGGCCATGTGCACCCACAGGTTAGATGGAGATTTCCAATATGATGCCACTGTGCCATTATTAGTAAGGTGGCCTGAGATGGCAAAAATGGCTCCTATGAGGGTCTCAGTTCCTAGGGATCATCCCACTGTTCCTTACTCTCTAGCAGCTGCTTCAGGATTAGTGAGTGGGGCTCTTTCATCTATCTTCCATATACTTTTCAATCTGGTGATTTTATATAGGTTTTTGATTAACTGAAACTGGGCCCTTTAAAAATGAGCTTTCTTTCCCCTGTAGTTCTATAGTTTTCCTGAGAGTATTTCATACTGGTTTTCAAAATTCTTTTCTTTTTTTTTTTTTTGTGGGGGAGGGTGAAGGGAGATGCTTTTATCTCCTGAGAAGCAGCTTTGGGATGGTTTGCATGATGTGGAACTTGAAACTTTCATTCCTTAGGGAAAATAAGTATCTTTGTTTTTTAAAAATGATTTATTGGAGTACAGTTGATTTACAATGTCATGTTAATTTCAGGTAACTGTACCTTTGTTACACTTTCAACTGTGGGTCACTGTGGCTGGAGTGTGGTTTTTCCTTGGAATGACTGTGTATCTGTTTCTTCTACCCATCTCAATGCTGTCTTTTTACCCTTTGTTGAGAATACTGTTCATCTGGTTTTCAGGTCCTTTTCAGGGGAATTTTTTTTTATATAGTTGTAGATTTGCTGTGTCCATGAAAGGAGTCAGTTCAGAGTCTTCCTATACTTCCATCTTGAATCTTCTTTTCAAATAAAGTTTTGAATCAGGAAGAAGGAATTTTACTATGTCATTCATTCAACAAGTGTTGTGTGCTTTCCGTGATTGAGACACACTGGATACAGAGCAGTGAGCAAGGTAAACCTGATTCCTGCTCTTGGGATTACAGCGTAGTGGAGAATACGGAGCTAAATAAATGCCAATCGTGGTAAGGGCAATGATAGCAGCAAAACTAGAAGCTCAGGGGAGTCTTCCCAGGGAAGTGACATTTGAGCAGCAATACAGTAAAAGGAACCAGGAATACAAAGGATGGGAAGAATTTTCTAAGGATGTGGTAACAGCATTTGCAAAGGCCTAGAGGCAGGAAAGGCATTAGCCTTGCTATACACAAATGCTGAGAATAGAGCTTTAAGAGGGTTGGTGAACTCACAATAGAGAGGACAGCTCCTAGACCCTCTGCCAGGAATTCCTGAGCTTTTCCTGTAGAATTGTCATTAAATGAGACTTAGATTCAAGGACTCCATGTTTGCATCAATTTATTCGAAATTATACCTTACCAGACTCTATCCCTAAATTTCAGGAGCTATTTTCAGAAATAGGGAATTGTTACGGGCTGGAATCAGGTATTTACCATAGCAAATAGATAATGAAGACAACCACTAAAATCCACCCTCTTTTCTCTCTCCAGGAAATGATACAGGCTTTTGAAGAAGAGGCTGAAGAAACAGGAAAACCCAGACTGCTGATCACAGCAGCTGTGTCTGCTGGCAAAGAGATCATTGATACAGGATATGAAATTGCAGAGATTGGAAAGTGAGTGTGATGAGCCTCCCAGGGCCTCCACATCCCAGAGCAGAGATTCCTTAAACATTTTAGTAGAAAGCATTCCCAGTAGTTATGTAAACATAATGTTGAGAAGGTTGGTACCATCAATTGCCAAAAATATTTGAATATTTAGTGGTTCTGGGATAAGGTGGTGACCCCTTTATATTGTCACCATGGTAGGCTTTAGGGGAAAGAGAAATAAGATTTAAGATCTTGGAAAATCTTTATATGTAACAGCAGTTTTCACTGACAGTTTCTTTTGAAAAGCTGTAAAACTGAGAAAGCTATTACTGACAAAACAATAAGACAGCTTTCCACCTGCAGTTCCCATAATTCTATAGACATGTGTTTCTGAGACACATATTTTAACAACTATATTTCCTTATCTTCTGCTCTGGGTTTGCCCTTAATCTTTTAAGGAAGTAAAAGAGACTTTCTGTCTAGCCTCATGGGAGTCACAGAAGATAACCAGGAGACACCTAGGAAGCCACATTAATGGGATCATACGGATATCTACTTGACATCATGAATTTCCACTGCTATCATTTCTTGCTCTTAAATTGTCTATTAAAAAATGCTCCTGTATCATGATGGCTCAAATTCTCTTATTCTAGGCTTCTTGATTTCATAAGTGTGATGACCTATGACTTCCATGGTGGCTGGGACCCATGTACAGGACACAACAGTCCTCTGCACGTAGGATCCAAGGATCAAGGCAACATGCATTATTTCAACTGTGTAAGAAAGAACCCCTCCCAGTCATATGCAGAAGACAGACAGGGACGAGATTAGGAGTGTTGGTTGTTGGAAGGGTTTTTCTTTGTGGGATAATTAGCTAGACATTTTTCATCATGTGAGACAAACACTGGTGAGGAATAATGTCTGTGTTGCTTCTGCAGGAATATGCCATGAAGTACTGGAGAGACAATGGGGTCCCTTCAGAGAAGCTCATCATGGGGTTCCCCACCTATGGGAGGACCTTCCGGCTCAGCACTTCTGACACCTCAGTCTGTGCCCCAGTCTCTGGAGCAGGGTCATCTGGTGCTTACACACTTGAGGCTGGCTTCTGGACTTACTATGAGGTAACCACCATGGCTAATTCAGGCTAAAATGCCCTGGGGAAAATTCTTCCACGCTCCAAGTCATCTTGCTGTCCTTATGTTCTTGAGATCCTATACCCTGGCAGCTCATAGCTCTGAGCATATAGCCTGTGGAAAGGCAGGTTGATGGCTGAAGAATACTTTTTACTTAAAAAAAAAATCAATGTGAATTTCCTTTTGGGTTTAGAAGTATATGGGACCATCTTTTCTATAGCTCAAAACTATACTGAATTCTATTACATCCATGTAAACAGATGGAGAAAGATTTCAATAATTTAGCTCAGGGATGGCAAATAATTGGATCTTCTTTCAAATCTGATTTGATCGCATTTACTCAAATCTGAAGCTCTAATACTTGGGCCACCTGATGTGAAGAGCCAATTTATTGGAAAATTCCTTGATGATGGGTAAGATTGAAGACAAAATCAGAAGAGGGCTGGAGAGGCTATAATGGTTAGACAGCCTCACTGACTAAATGAATATGAATTTGAGCAGACTCCAGGAGATAGTGGAGGACAGAGGAGGCTGGCATGCTGCAAGCCATGGGGTTGCAAAGAGTCAGACACGACTAAGTGACTAAACAACTACTCAAATCTTGTGTTAAAAATTCAGACTGATAGAATAGCTAACAGTTTTTGCCAGAGACTCAAGTGTTTTCAGAAGAATGACTTTAGACTCATGGTCATGCTTACCATTTCTCAACTAAACTGTGGTTATAGAATTGGAATTTCACTTCTTTGAACCTGGTTTCATAGAAATTGTATCTTTGCTTTATGATACAAAGTTACTTTCTAGATAAATATGTGAAATTAATGTAGGTATTTCACAATGCCACTTTTTTCATCTCTCTTCTATTTCTTACTATTTTTCCCGTCCTTCCTTATGCAGTACATGACATAATCTGTGACATGCTCAATGCTGCCTTCTTCCTTCACTTCACAGATCTGCAGATTCCTAAGTGAAGCCACAAATGCCTGGATTGAAGACCAGAAAGTTCCATATGCTTATAAAGACACTGAGTGGGTTGGCTATGACAATATTAAGAGCTACGAATGTAAGGTATGAGCAGTGTAAAAAAAATACAATTCTAGCTTCAAATCCTAAGTTCATCATGAGCCCATTTTACTAAGATCTGTGGCTTCAAAGTTATAAATATGTACAGAGTGGAATAAATCAACTGCTTTGTGATTTATCTTTCCCTCAAGAGAGAGCAAATGATATGATTAAATATAAATTTAATGATCCAGTGTATAGCATATATTACTATATACTAACATATAGTGTAATATTCTAATGTGGCTAAAATTTATTTTCCCAGTTTTTGTCCAGAATTAATCTATACTAACTTCCATGAAATGATTATATAAGCCAGGCTTAAGATCAACATTTTCATGCACAATAATGAAAATATCCTTTACATTTTTACCTAAATGCTTTACAACCATTACACAATCCAGTGAAGTAACAAATAACCTTTCCAGTTTACATATGTGTACACTGAGGTTCATAGATGCTACGACTAATTCAAGGTTTCATAGCTGGAAAATGCAAAGGCAGTAACTGAACATGTTGTCTCGCTCAGAGTCTAGGCTCTTTCCGTAACACTGCTCTGTCAGTGCCCCTTTATTGAATCCTGTCAGGAGAAGGTGGTCAAAATGGAAGAGAAAAAGAGCTGTATGGTGCAATGGTTAAGAATTAGACTTTGGTGTCAGATACACCTGGTCCTCAAGCCCCAAAAGACAGGATGAGTTCCCACAAACCTGTGAAAGAAAAAGATCGACCTAGTAGTTCCTGTAAAGATTAAGCAAGTAATGAAAGCTAAAATGAAATGTAGCTTAGCCTAGAATACTAGTATTAGTTTAATAGTATATTAAATTAACTCTCTCTATATATTATATATGATAATATATGATAACATATATACCACATATATGATATATATAATATAAATATCATAAATTATATATATCATAAATATATATAATATATAGCTGATTTAATATGCTATTAATATACTATAATATACAATTATATTAATTAATACTAGTAATATTACTATATGTGTATACATATACCTAAGAATTTATATGGAAAAGGCAATCACACCCCATTCCAGTACTCTTGCCTGGAAAATCCCATGGACGGAGGCACCTGGTAGGTGGCAGTCCATGGGGTCACTAAGAGTCAGACACAACTGAGCGACTTCACTTTCACTTTTTACTTTCATGCATTGGAGAAGGAAATGGCAACCCACTCCAGTGTTCTTGCCTGGAGAATCCCAGGGACCATTTGAAAAAAACCACTTAAGCTCCAATTCCTCACTTACAAAATAGGAATATACCAACATTCCTCATAATAATGTTTTAGGGGAAAAGCATGGAATATATAACAGTGACTTAAATTATTCAAAAGGAAGATATTTTATAAATAAAGTATTAGGATTTTGGCCCTACTTCAGTAAATCTGACATCGCAGAAGCAGGATAACTTCTAACAAAAAACCATACAAGTTGATAAGTAAGCCTGTCGCAGTTCCATGGATGCTGACGTGGGACTCTTGAGTCAGAGACAAAGGACTTTACCAGTTGCAGCAGGAGAACCAAGAGTATCAGTATTGTTGCACCAGTCCTCAGATCTCTCAAGGTAATGTGGAGGGCCCAGGTGAGCCTGCACACACAGTATAGTGAGTCCCAGAGGAGGATTCTATGCATAGGAAATCCACTGCTGTAGAATAGGAAGTAAGCAAGTTGGTTTGTCTGAAAGGTGACCAGGTGCTGTGAACTGCAATGCATTACTTTCTCAGGATTACCAAGTGCATAAACACTTCAAGAAATGGCCCAGCTTTAAAAAAAAGAAAAAAGAAAAAACAGTCAAAGTCTTGGGCAGAGAAAGCAATGGCAACCCACTCCAGTACTCTTGCTTGGCAGTCCATGGGGTCACTAAGAGTCAGACACAACTGAGCGACTTCACTTTCACTTTTTACTTTCATGCATTGGAGAAGGAAATGGCAACCCACTCCAGTGTTCTTGCCTGGAGAATCCCAGGGACCAGGGAGCCTGGTGGGCTGCCATCTATGGGGTCGTACAGAGTCAGACATGACTCAAGTGACTTAGCAGCAGCAGCAGGAAGAATTTATTAACTGGAGGAAAAAAACAAGAATGGAGTTGAGATAGCCCATCAAACCTTGAATTCACAAAGTGCATATCACATTCTTGCATAAAAGAAATATCGACAGGGTTTCAACCCACTTGCATTTTTCTCCCTAATATCACCTTGTCGCCCTGTTTGTTGTGTAAATGCCATTTGATTTTGGTTGCTAAGTGCTCTCTTCATTCACAGGTTGACTTTCTTAAGGAGAACAATGTTGGTGGGGCCATGGTTTGGGCCATTGACTTGGATGATTTCTTAGGCTCCTTCTGCAATGAGGGCAAATATCCACTCATACGCAAGCTGCAGTCACTCCTGGGCCTGTCCTCAGGTGGGTCACTACTGAGTTCATCACATTGTTCTAAAGATGATGCAGATTAAACTGCAAGAATGGAAACTGCAGAGGGACAAGACTGCATGAGGCAGCCACAGAGCATCTAGACCCTCACATGTGAAAAAGGGACAGGTTTACAGGAAGAAGATTTTTAGAAATGCATTCTTCAATCAAAGTGGCCAGTCTAAGTTCAGTAGCTATGTGGGTAAGGTTTTGAATATGCCTTATACTTTAGAGATCTGATAGAATGTGGTCCACTGGAGAAGGGAATGGCAAACCACTTTGATATTCTTGCCTTGAGAACCCCATGAACAGTATGAAAAGGCAAAATGATAGGATACTGAAAGAGGAACTCTGCAGGTCAGTAGGTGCCCAATGTGCTACTGGAGATCAGTGGAGAAATAACTCCAGAAAGAATGAAGGGATGGAGCCAGAGCAAAAACAATACTCAGCTGTGGATGTGACTGGTGATAGAAGCGAGGTCCGATGCTATGAAGAGCAATATTGCATAGGAACCTGGAATGTCAGGTCCATGAATCAAGGCAAATTGGAAGTGGTCAAACAAGAGATGGCAAG